>JASCZW010004060.1:0-54594 GCA_034211315.2 Aedes japonicus | reverse complement strand
TCGGCCATCGAAGCATATCGGTTAACAACCATTTTGACGAACCGTTCAGGTCAGAAGAGGCTGCTTCATTGCATTTACTGTGTGGTGAGTGATACAACTATTTATATGTCTCCGAAGCAGGACTACAGGTAATAAACATGTTCATTGAATACAAAACCTCTTTCAATTCATTGGCAATAAATCCTTGAGCAAAACTGTGCGTCATCAGAACAATTTTCTCATTATTTACACGGGTCAGTTGTACGGTAGAAGTCCGACCGAGGCTACTAGCCAGGATACTGTATACGTGTATATATTCCTCTTCCATTGAAATTTCCCAATGTTTCATTGTTTTGAGCTGCTCTGCTGATCTGTGCTGACGGTGTGAGATATAACTAAAACTCGACGCGATCTTTTCGGATCTAAGTACGGCGTTGCTGTTTGTTCTCATAGGTGCGCTAGAACAGTATATGTCCGTGGAAGTTAGGTCTTCAGATACTACAATACGGTTTTCTCTGCTTTCATTCATCAATTCATTACGAGCGACGCTGAATTTGTGTGACGATACTATAGGCTTAATCAGTATATGCCAGCCGAAGCATAGGAACTTTCGGATCTCTACGCCATACAATTGTTCTTTACCGTTTCGAGTGATACACAACAACCATGCCAACGCGCGAGAAGAAGACACCTACCCTCAAGCTGCTAATGGTGCAGCTGAAGAGCAGCCACCCAGAAAACACAGGATCGTATATGATAGCGCATAATAGCACAGTGGAGGCGAAATACGTACATTTTACATTAAGTCAAATGGACGCATGCACGTATATCGCCTCCACTTTGTACTTATATCCGATTTTGTGTTTGCTTGGCAGACATTCTGGAGATTCGTGTAAGGTTGTAATGAGAATACTACTTTAAGTCAGGTTGAGGTTCGCTTGAGTAGAATCGAGGAGTGCTTCAACCATGGAGCACGATACGTTGGTGGACCTCATGGAATTTCTTCATCGCAGGATTCGTATTCTAGAATCACTACCAGCGAAGACTTCGGAATCAAGGGTAACGCATCAAATTCAACAACCAAGGCAAAACTCATCAGCTGTGAAGGCCAGCTATGGTTCTGTGCAATCGTCCGGGGGACGTTGAACAGCGTGTAAGGAATACCATCCTCTTTACCTATGCTCATCCTTTCAACGGTTGTCTGTGCACGAAAGGAACGCGTTACTGAAGACAAAATTGCCTCGCTATGTAGGAACTGTTTTAGATCGAAGGACATCGAAATATTCGTGCCGTTCTTGTAGAGGTCGCCACGATACTTTAGTATGCTTCATACTAGTAAAGGAAGGGTCATCGAAGAGTGCTGTGGCTGCTGACTCGAATAACCCTCCTCCGGTACCGGAACAATTAGTTCCACATCCTCTCAGGTGGTCAACATGGCAGCCACCGAAGCGTTGGTTTCTGCTGGAGCAAGTCCACAGTTTTCATCAAGGTGTGTTGCTGGCGATTCGTGGAAGACGGTCGTCATCGTGGAAGAAGATGAAGATAACCAGATCCCCGCTCGAGCTTTATTGGATTCCGGTTCTGAGTGCAATTTCATTGCTGAACGGTTGAGCCAACGTCTTAGGATACACCGAGAGAAAGTAGACATCTCAGTGTCTGGAATCGGATATGCTGCGGCGGAATGCACGTCTTGAATCATCATAATGGTCCACTCGCGAGCTTCGGAGTACTCGCAGAATATGAGTTTCTTTGTTCTACCCAAGGTTACTGTAGATTTACCTACGGCGAAGGTGAATACACATGAATGGTCGTTGCCCGAAGGGATAAAGTTGCCTGAACGGATTAAGCAGCTTTTTTCGGTCCAAGCTCAGTTGGGTATCGAATTCTTTTTCGGTTTAGATCGATTTTTCAATTCGGGTGAGTGGTTTGTGGAGGCCTATCGCAACCCACTGGAAGTCTGCGCATCAGCTGTAGCACTGCCACGACAAAGAGTTTGGAAGAGCTAGTCACGTGATTTTGGACTTGCGATTAACTCAGTAGCACTAAGATTCTGCAGCGGGAGGAGGACAAATGTGAGGAGATTTTTCGAAGGTCGGTGCGATGAGATCCATATGGTCGATACTCGGTTTCATTGCCTAGGGATGAAGCCGCAACTTCCAGATTGGGAGAGTCTCGAGACATCGCTTTCTAGTGGCTTCAAGGCACCGAACATAGGTAAGCGAGGGATACTGAGCTTCGGGAGCAGTATAATCAATTCATAACGGAGTATATCCAATTGAAGCACATGTCAAAGGTAGAGCGTAAGGAGGATTCCAGTGCACGGTGCTTCTTGCCACACCATCCCGTGATCAAATAAGCCAGTACGACGACCAAAGTGCGAGTAGTTTTCGACGCGTCATGCAAGATGTCATCAGGTATTTCACTCAACGACGTTCTCCTGGTTGGACCGATCGTACAATTTACGGTGGATTATGCTCTGATCGGGTGAAGCAAATCATGCAGGTGGCTTACATCGAGAAGATGTTCCGGCCAATCGTCGTTCAAAAAATAGATAGACCCCTGCAATGAATTTTGTCGCGTTTCGATCCAGCTGATCCTGTGGACGTGTATGAACTCAAAACCGTTACGTACGGAACGATACCGGCACAGTTTTTTGCAACACGGACATTGAATCCGCTGGCAATGGATGAAGAAAAATAATACCCATTGGCAGCAAAGGCCACCATAGAGGACACGTACATGGATGATGTAAGAACGGATGTGGATTCATTAAGTGCGGCACGAGAGCTTTGCTTGCAGCCCAACGAAATGGCTAGTCGAGGAGGATTTCGGCTTAGGAAGTGGGCTTCAAATCATCCAGAAGTACTGAGTGATGTAGCAGAGAGTGATAGAGCGATTCGCACGTCGGAAGGGTTCATCTTGGACCCTGGCCCGTGTGTTACAACCATAGGGCTAACTTGGAAACCTATCACCGATCAGCTGAAGTTCCAATTCCTGATCCCAGAGTGGATTTCAGCCCAAACCCCAACCAAATGACAGGTTCTGTCGGTGATAGCTTCCTTATTCGATCCGCTAGGACTTCTTGGGGCGGCGAAGATCATAATGCTGCTGTTTTGGAAAATACGGAATGAAGAAAACCAAGTGTCGGATTGGGACCAAGAATTACCTCCGGCAATTTCTGAGATGTTGAAGAAATACTACGGAGAGCTCACAATACTGAATAGCACCTCTATAGACCGTTGTTTTACAATATCAAAGGTAGAGTTTATAGAGATCCATTGTTTCTCGGACGCGTGTAACAAGGCGTTTGGCGGATGCATTTATATTCAGAGTCAAGATGCACATGGAACGTTGAAAGTGCGGCTGCTGACTTCTAAATCCAAGATGGCACCCTTGAAGGCGCAAACCATTCCACGATTGGAGTTGTAAGGTGCATTATTGGTTGTACAGCTGTATGAAACAGTTCGAGACGCAATCAAAATTCCAGCGCGGCCATACTTTTGGGTCGATTCAACATGCGTACTACGGTGGATTCAGGCTTCTCCGAACGTTTCGAACACCTAAGGGCGAATCAGGAAATCAGGAAATTGCTTCGTATTCGCACCTCATCAGAAGAACAGCAATTTGGCTACGGTTTATGAAGTTTCTGCAAATCAATTGTCGTGATAAGAATCCGACAAAACTCATAACTACAGCGGAAATAAGAACAGCAGAATATACATTAGTGCGCTGTGTTCAGCAAGAAGCCTTTCCCGAAGAGTGGAGGGTACTTTCCAAAGGGGAATCAGTGTCAAGGAGATTTTGTGTGATTGCATTGTTGAGGAGCCCGGATCACCAAGAGGGAGTGGACAAGGAATGTGCGAACCAAGGAATCCAGTGGCACTTCAATCCGCCCAGTGCCCCACATTTTGGGGGACTGTGGGAAGCAGCTGTACGATCAGCAAAGAACCACCTAATAAAGGTAGTTGGGGAAACATCAATGCTTACCGAGGACCTTAATACTTTGTTGGTTCAAGCTCAAGGATGTCTCAACTCACGACCACTAACGCCAATGATCCTACCGATCTTGAGCCCCTCACGCCAGGACGTTTTCTGACAGGTTTGTTGTAACAATCCCTTCCTGAACCGAACTAGAAAAACCTCCAGGTGAATCGCCTGAACCAATTTCAGTTAGTACAAAGAAGGCTGCAGGATTTCTGGAAGCGATGGAAAAGGGAATACTTTTGCCAAATTCAGGGAAGGACGAAGCGATGGAAGTCACCGATTCAGATTGACGTTGGCAAGCTGGTTGGCGTACGTGACGAAAACTTACCACCGATTAAATGGCATTTGGGACGGATCGATCAGTTGCATTCAGGAAGCGACGGAGTCGTGCATGTCGTAACTTTGAAAACGGCAACAGGCTTAATGAAACGTCCAGTTGAAAAACTCTGCTTACTACCAATCAGCGGTGATGATCAGTACCAGCATTAGCAGTTATCATCTGCTTAGAGCGTATCCTTCCTTCCCATTCCCTTAGAAGAGGATCCCCCTTTTTTCAAGGTGGGTGGGGATTTTCGCGACAAAACCAACCCAGCCACGCCTCTGCTTTTGATGCTGCACTGATGCAGTTTCCATATGATCACCACACTAGCGAAGGCCCACAGCTCAACAATAGGCACAAATGAAAACGAAAGTGCCATCCGCAACTGTGGTGGTACCAACGATCAACAGACGTAGTAATGATTGTAATAATTACGGCGCGATAATTAAGGTGAGAACAAATAAACCAAGGGTCGTTGTGTCCAGCCTTAAACAAGCTAATGAAATTGCTGTCTCTCTGTTCTTTACACTGGATATTTAGTTTACATCCCAGCTCGAGGTGTGGTCACCGAAGCTCTGCTTCCTTAAGTCAAGATACTCGATGGGCAGAAACTAGGCACAGTGTCGATCAGTGAGGGTAAAAAGAAATTTACCCAACCAAACTAGTTTTGTGTGACCTTCTCTGGTTCAGACCTCCCTCAATACGTCGAGTTGGGAAAAATATCGACTACCTGTGCGGTTGTTTGTACCTCCGGTCATGATCTGGCAGAAATGCCAGCAGATGGGACATACGACCTCCCATTGCGGCAAACCCAGTGCCAATACAAATCCCTTTGCTCCTCTGTCAGATGACGAGTCTGACTTTGATTCGGCTTGAAGAGGAACATCGTTCACTTTTTCAGGAAGGTGCTTCAAGGAAGCGAAAGACGCGTCCGCTCACGGAAAGTTGTTGAAAAGCAAATGCTACCCATTTCATGAAGAGGTGGAAAAAAGAAAACACAATTCCTCCTGGTTTCCGTGGTACTAACTACACGCAGGACTTTCCATCTCTCTCGGGGAGATCCAAAACCCCTGACGCCTCTATTTCAAGAACAGAAACCCTCTCTTCAGCTGGCTTGTTCTCATTTGATGACATTGTCGAAGGTATCTCCAAGTACCTCGACATATCTGACCCGCTTAAAAGCATTGTTCTGGCAATGCTTCCCACTGTGAGAACTTTTTGGAAGCAATTGACAATAAAGTGTCCCCTCATGGCAGCAATCATTTCCTGCGATGGATAATTTTCCAAATGGGGTCGGGGATTTGATCACTGTTCTGCAGTGAAATTGTCGAAGTCTTGTTCCTTAATTGTAATCTTTCAAAATTTTACCTTGCACTACCGGTTGTGATGCATTCGCTCTTTGTGAAACATGGCTCTCTTCTGAAAGCGATCTTCCATTTCACGACTTCAATATTATTCGTCTTGATCTTGGGGATTCACGTGGAGGAGGAGTTTTTTTGGAGATCAAAAGGTGCTTCTCTTTCTATTGAGTGAATTTTCCTCAAACTCCAGGTATTGCAGTTGTCGTATGCCAGGCAGTTATTAGAAATAAAAGCCTTTGTATTGCTTCTGTGTATATTCCTCCAAGAGCCTCAATTAACCGAAATCAACTTTCAGAAATTTGTTTGGTCCTTCCTACTCTACGGTTGACCATGGGAAATTTCAACTCTCACGGTACAGGCGGGCGAGAACTGTACGATGACAACCGGTCTTTCCTGATATATGACCTCTGTGACAACTTCAATATAACAATTCTCAACAATGGAGAAGTTGGCAGTGGATTAGACCTCACACTTTGTTCGAATTCATAATCGTTGGACTGCACGTGGAATGTGATCCAGGAGCCCCACGGTAGTGATCATTTGCCAATTAAAGTTGCAGTTGCCACCGGGTTCGATCCGTCTAAATCCATAAACGTCTTACCCGTCCCATCGATTGGACAAAGTTTAGGACAGCTATAGATGAATCTGTAACGACGGTAGAAAGGATTTCACTGCAGGAGGAATATAATGTGCTTTCCAACCAGATCTTGGATAGCGCGCTTCAAGCTCAAACTCAACCAGTTCAAGAAACGTCATTTCACAGGAAACCTCCTTCTCCATGGTGAAATCAACAATGAACTGAGGTTCACCGTAATAATTTCATTGCGTTTAAAGTTTCCCGTAGATGTGGAACACCTGAGCACTTCGAACTATACACGATTCTCGAACGCGAAATTAAGAGCCTTATCAAGGCCAAGAAACGTGGATACTCGTGAACGGGCTATCGCGTGAATCATCGATGAGTACTCTTTTAAACACGGCGCAATAATTGCGTAACTGAACTACGAACACCGAGAGCGAGGAGTGCTCGGATCAATGGATCCTCGGCCGAAAAGTTTCTCCAGATTTTATGCCGGCACAGATAATTCCTCGCAAAACCGAGAATTCGATTGATGAGATCAGCCAACCTTCTTCAATGGTAGAACTATCTCTTGCACTCCTGTCCTGTGGCAATACGGTTCCAGGAGCTGATAGGATCAAGTTCAACTTCAGACGTCGCAAAGAGGCGCATGTTGCACTTGTTTAATCAGTTTCTGGAACTCAACATTGGTACGGATGATTGGAGATGGGTGAGAGTTGTTGCCATTCGAAAACCTGGTAAACCCGCGTCCGACCACAACTCCTATCGATCCATTTGTTTCTTATGCGCTGAACGAAGACAGAGGGGGAGTGGGAACACTGTATATCGGTTTGTCGTTTGCATAATCAAATAGCAAAAGATCCTCATATACTTTGCTATTTTCAGTCGTGATGATGACGATAATCGACTGTAGAGAGATTCCAGATGTTTCAGAGAATTTTCCATAAGCTACAATTCTTCTAACAGTGAGAAATGTCCATTGCAAAAAGAGTTACTGTTCTTGTTTTTTTTTACTTATTTATTTTCCGTCGGCCTATTTCCTCACATGGTGACAATCACCGACGCCAGGGAGACGATTTCACCACCTGGACCCTACCTAACGACTCATGACTATGAACCGGGACCAACGGCTTCCCTTCCGAAGGAAGACGTGACCAAGATTTTTTCGCCTCAGAAAAACCACCGACGTCGACTAGGATTGAACCCAGATCCACTGGGGTGCCAGTAGCAGTCACGCTTAACAATACACCACCGACGCCGGCTAGTTACTGTTCTTGAGTTATCCCAAGTAACATACAAAACATCTTGTAAGAATGATTTATAATTGTTTGTATTATAAATGCATTATAAACGTATTGCAAAACATGTCAAGTTTGGAGCGGTTCGTAACTCTCGAATTCTATATCACTCTGACAAACGGTCGAGCTAAAAATACTTTTTCCAATGCTCCAAGTGCTTACCACTTTATTATCGTTCTTAAAAACATGTTTCCATACATTTATAATACATAAACATGACAAGATATTATGGGCAGTTCTATATGCTGTTGAAATTACATTACATCAACCTTGTTTTGCAAAACGTGGTCTTTTTACTCCTTGCGATGAACATTGTGGTTTCACTGCCAACGGAAAGCATATCATACATACTCAGAGTTCACTTTTCAACAATCTGAGTTGGCTTAACAAAGAAGCTACAAACCTATCACGCCAAGGACTAGTGTTCAAATCCCACGCTTGTTGATATTATATTTTTTATGAGGATAGTTTTTTTTTCATTTTATGTTTTATAAGGCTTCACTTTTTGCGCTTTTTGCGTCATATTAAAGTATTATACACCTAAATTTATTACCTATTTTTGTCGTTTAACAGTATTTTAAACTTGTTTAATACAAGCTGTGTTGCTTGGGATAAAACTACAATACAACAATGGAACAGCAACCAATAAAAAGCAGTTTCAGATCAATTTTCAGGAAACTTAAATCCATTCCACTTCCCCCCTCAGCATACCTCCTCCAATCGGTGCTAGTATTAAAGTAATCTGTAATTTTATCAGGAAATGTCATTTCCCGATAACCGATTACCCACGATGAGCTGATTACATCACAGAGAAGCCGTTTGTTTTCTCTCCGACCTTTTCAGCCCAGAACCACGCGGCTGACCGGATGCTGCTTAGGCTGTACTACTAATCGGTTCACACATGCACCTACATATTTCAGCCGGGCAATTCGTGCTTCAACAATTTAGTCGGTCGTCGTACCTGAGCTATCAATTTCCCTTTATTTATGTTTAATTATGCATTATTCCATTAAGCTACCAATCAAATTAGATGAAATCTGAATACATTTATTAGACCTAATGCTTTTGATTGTTGGTGGAAGCCCCTACGAGCTACCCATCTTTTCTAGTGGCACCCAGGTGGAAATTTTCGATTCTAGTCATGTTCCCAACACTGCCCTGATACGGCTCGTGTTTACATGGAATGATTGTTGTTCCACGCCGAGAGTGAATTTTGTTTGCTTTCGTCCTAAAAGTTGGCATCCACGGAGTGGGTAATTAGAGAATGACGACGAAATCTGCCATATCCAGAATTTTCAATATGCAAGACACTAATGGAATAATCAATATGGGGCATCTGACATGTTGAAAGCACTGTTGGACCGAAAGAGGTGCAGCGTTTCTCAAACTGACAATGATAAGTTTATTTATGGCCAACATTAGCAGACATCATTGCTGCTGGATTGTTTTGAGTGCTTCAGCCAACCGGAAAGATAAACAAGCCAATGCATTCGCATTTGTCTTACCGTAAAAGACATTCACAATACACATTTTGCTGCCCCAGCCAATCTGAAGGAGGAAGATTGATGTACCTTATACTTCCTCCTAGAGTTTTCATGAATTTCGATGCATTAGCGTACACAGACGAGGGACTTGAATTAACCCCGATTATTCAATCAGGATCTCATGTTGGGTTTGTTTACTGCTTATTCCCCATCTGGAAGATAAAGATATTGTGTTTAGTTTAGGCAAACCGTGTTACTAGTGAACAAACACCCGCAACACTTAATTCCGCTTGTGTGGCTAAATCTATCAATATTTACTCCTTGGGGAGTTCACGTGTCTTTGTTCTCGTGTGAATCTTGCCAATCACTCTGCATCAACAAAACCAGGGGAACCACAATTCACTCGAGTAGGTACGAACCCATTTCAATCAATTGTCTTAGAGGAGAGACGGTGTGGAAATCAAAACCCCAAACCAAAATTTTCCCGAATCGACGACGACGGATGTATTGTTTCATTGTTCGATATCGAAATAAAGGAGAAAAGAAACTCACCTCTACTGTGCTGTCCCGGATGTAGATTTCCTTGACATCGTCGTCGGTGCCTTTATCCCGTGCTCGGTACGTTATCCGGTAGCCGAGAAATTCTCCCAGAATCGTCTCCGGCGGTGGAGGTTTCCACGAGATGTACACCGACGTGGCGGATGTGTTGTGGGCGATCGTCGTCACGGGCTTGCCGGTGGGGGCTGTGGTTGTGTGACGAGAAATACAGATAATATGAGAAGGGGGAAGATTGGTTCACAACTTTTTATTGTTTGCAGAAGTGTTGTGGCATTTAGTGGTGTTTTGGATCAATTGTATATATTATTGGGCAACGCCAGCAGGGCAACCAATATCAACCAAAGTACCATGCTGTCATCTTACTTTAGCAATTAGAAATCAGAAGATATGTTAAATGATCGAATGAAAATGAACTAATTGTTTTCAAAATTATGTTTGTTTTGAAATTGTAGACCAGTAGCGATTCAACATGTAGAAAATCAGTTTTTAATGACATTTCGGTATCAAACGTATTCTACATTTGTTCAAATTGCAAAAACCTTGATTTTGCGATCCAGTTTATAACAGTGGTTTTTATGTGCGAAAACTTTTGATTAGATTGTTATTATTTTGACCGAAAGTGAGAGCTTACAGAAGTAAGTCCTCGTGCTGCGTTATCAATGGGTCCTGAGTATTACGATAATTCCGTTGATATTCTGAAAGCTTCCTCAAAATTATGTTAACATACTATATTCCTTAACTATTCCCTATGTTCCGTAGATACAGCGAGTGGTTTCCCAATATTCGCAAAAATTTCCAATTTTTTCTAAAGCTTACTGGATATTCGTTTTATTAACTGAAGGTACAATGTCCCTTACGTCGGATTTTCAGGCAACTTTTAATATATTCAGCAAGTCTTTAGAATATTCAAAGAATTTTCGAAATCTTTTCAATATTCCGAGTTTTCTTTCTCAGTATTGTGAGAACTTCCTGAATATTCTATGACTTAATAAATTAACTGAGACTTTTTTGTGAGTGTTCCCATTTTTTTAATATCTCATAAACTTTTTGAATACTTTGAGCACCTCCCAAATATTCCAAGAATGCCGTGAATATTTCGTAAGGTTTTTGAAAATTTTGATTTTTGAATATTTTTAGTAGTTATTTCGAGAACTTCTACAATGTACAAAGAGTTCCGTCACATTCCGAAATGAAATTGAAATACCGAGAGCTTCATGAAAATCTCGAGGAGTTCCTGAATAATATCAGACATTTCTTTGAAATCATTTGAGAAACTTCTGATCATTCTTAGGGATTCCGAGAACTATCTGGATGTGGCGAAAACTTTCTGAATATTTCGGGTACTTACCTCTGAAGACTTCCTAAATATTCCAAGTACATTTAACACATTCGTAAAACTTTTTTTTCGGGCACTTCCAGAATACCTCGAAACTTTTTCCCGAGATTTCAATTTTGGTATCAAAATTGTCTTATTAGACCGCACTACCTAGATATGGTCACTTTTTCATCTCCTGGAATATCATGAGCATCCGATAAAATGATAAATTCATTGGTCTCGTCGTAAATCCATACGATTTCTCAAAACCATTTAAACATAAAATGTAAGAAGTAAAGTGATGTGGAAAACAATTGGAAGTGATGTGCAGAACAACTACGCTGAGTGGCCATTGCATGTTTTCCCGCAAGTTTTGGAACATCCGTAAAAATGGATAATTCAGTAATCTTTTATCAAAAAGATGAAGTGGTTCTTAGAATTTCGCCATATATGGCAGGCATGTTCCTGTTCAAAAAATATTCGACTCAAATTTTTCATTGTGTCTTTACTCATTTTGAGAGAGGGTGGTCCGAATTTTTAGATAAAATATTTTTTCAAAGAATTATAACTTTTGGACCACAGGACCGAATTTCATTTTTTTAGGACTCTTCAGCATATTGGTAGCTCAACCCTCTCCACCAACGTTAAGACTTGTTTGCACAACAAATACAAGCTCTTCCCTTTAAAAATTAGCTCCCAGCTCTGTAGTTTTTGATCGCATACTTCTCTCACAATGTTTGTCAAAACTCCTTTGGGGTCTTTCATGAAGCTGCTTGCGAACACTGAACCAATTTCGTTCTCCCGCGGCTATATACTAGCGTTGATAGCATAGCCAAGAAAGAAGGGAGTCACGAAAATGCAGAACGAAGCAAATTTAATAATAGGGGACGGGCCACAAATGAAAAATCAGACACCGGGATCAAAGCAAAGTTATTTTGAAGAAAAATAAGACATTTGCTATCCCTTTCCTACGACCGTGTTAGGAAAAACAAAATTTTCAACCTGTTGAAATTTGTATGGCAGCAAAAGTAGGTCATTTTGAATTGAAAAATTAAACTACTTATACTAATGGAACTTCTTTCAATGCGAAAAATTTGTGAGCATTTCTGATCACATTTGTATGAATGAAGTCAGAATATAAGCGAAATAAGCGTTCAAACTTTCGTTTTTGCGTAACGCTATCATAATTTAAAATTTTGGAATGCCACCCGGTATAGAAAAGAGAAACGTAGTCCTACGTTAAAACAGTTTTTTGCTTTAACTTTTTTATTTGAAATTTGCCAACAACGTTGTTTTCAGATGATTTTTATAAATTAACAAGATAAACTTTTTGACGTGTAAATCTTGCCGATGTCTCTTATCGTTAGCGAGTAATTAACGATTTTCTTTTGAAACTACGCCCTTTTCTAATGTGGTTTAGTAAATTTAAAAAAATGTCGCCAGTTCTGTTCTGATATGCAATAATATAAAAAACTTGAAAATTCTGTTAAGAAATGATTATTTGGTTTGCCCCAACTAAAAAAAAAACAACAATTGAAAAAGGCCCATTTTTTACAAAAACCATAAAAACTTTTGTTTGACATACGATAGAGACAATTTCGGCACACCAAAAGTTTTAACTTTTGTTGTTCTAGAATCAATAGCGAGACAACTTTGCTGAAAAATTTGAAATAAAAAGTTACAGCAAAATAACTGAAATTTATAGGAACACCCTAAGCTAGGTAGGAAAAAAATGCTCTAATTCGGTCATATCAAAAGGTACAGAAAAAATTCTACCATCAAAGTTGCTTGAAATTATTTACTCTACAACTGTTTTGAACAATGTATGTCTTTATTTCTGCAAATAAAAACGTTAAATTTTTTATTTCTCTGAAAATAAGGACCACCCTAATTTTCATTTACGTCAAAAGAAGTGCCTTGTTATTAGAAACAACTTTGTGCAAGTCTACGCTTTGTCGCGAGTGAATCGATGATTATTAGCAGTTTTGAAGTTCGTTATAGAGTCGCCTCCAAGCGGGGATTTGATTATTGGCAGAGTGTGGAGTGAAAAAAAGAAGACCAGCGCATGTAGAAAACGGCCATTTGCTGATCAGAAGCAGCAAACGAAGACAATGCGCATGCGTGCGTGAAAGGCTGCCACATAATTTCAGATGCGTTCACCACGTAGTATAAAGAGTTTTCTTGTGTACACGGTAATCTTAATTTACACTCTTATGACTATAAAGTATGCATTTTCGAGGGAAACTGGGACTACGCCAAAAAGGAGTATATTACGTTTAATCCCTTTTGCGTAAACTGAATATACGTCATAATGTGCATACTTTTTACTTCTTTTGAAAAATGTAAAATGCATACTTTTTACTCCTTTTGAAAAGTAAATATGCATACTCTTTACTCCTCATGAGAACATTAAAGATGTATACTTTTTACGCATTTCGAAAAATCAATATCGCTCGAGTATGGCTGTAAACGGCTCAATTCCGAAATTCAAAGTGAAAAAGACATCAATACATTCCACAACCATGTTTATTCATTGAAAAAAAAAATACAAATGCCTATGTAAAGGTTTTGCGTAAAAAAAATATCACGCATTTTGTTACAGACGCTCTGGAACTATTTATTTTAATCTTATAACAGTGGCTGAAAAGTCAAGAAGAAAATTAATATAATTTTTTGCTCAGGAAGTACCAGCACATTTGCTCCAAGCTCGGTCCCAAACTTAATGATTCGTCCCTAATTCCTGCATCCGGGAATGGAAAACCTGTTTTGTTTCATTTAGTATTAAACGGTTGTAATTACTCAAAATATCAGCTATTTAACTAACCTGTCAATTTCCTGAAGGCGTCTGTATCCAACGGTTTGGATAATTTCTCCCTTTTCTATACTGCAAAACAATTCCCGAACTTATACACGGTGCTTACAGAACTAAATGTTTTTTTGAAAATGGCGTCAGCATCAAGTCACGGGCAGAGTTAATTTTCTTTTCTCAGTGGTGCCTACTTTTTACACACTTTTTTGTCGCCGTTGACATACTTGAAAAGGCGTAAAAAGTACTCTTCATTAGTGTATAAAAACTAGTCACTTTTTGACTTGAAAATGTGCAAAATATAGTCATAAAAGGAGTTTTCCAGATTTACCGTGTAGGTTGCATATCTAACGGGCGGTTTGGCAACGTTAATTTTTGCTCTTATTCTGTCACGAGTGCATGAAGCTAATTACGACAATTTTCATGTTTACGAATGAACGAGCGAGTGTAATAAAGGAAGCGGCCATGGGTGAGATGTATCTGCCTTTAACTATATAACAATACCCTTATTTTTAAATAATACCAAATACGTGCCAGGTTAGGAAATTTAACATTTCCAAATCTGGAAGTGTGTTGCAGTGCCCTTATCCAAATGATATCGGTAATGTTTACATGCGGTGCTTATTGTATATGAAAGTAACCTCGAAATGGGCGTGACTCTCCAGACATTCTGAAATGGGTTGCTGGATCTGCAGTAAAGACTGTATTCGATGAAATTTGGACACAAGCAATTGTTCGTAACTTTTCAGTGTGTGTGTAAAATTTTTTGAAATTTTAACTGAATGTATTTCATTGTGTTGTGTCAATTGTGTAATAAGTTTCGCGAAAATCGGTCGAGTGATTTCAGTGATGGCTTCGAATAAAGAAATAGTGCGCCAACAAATTTTGGGCACTCACTTCGAAAACCCAAACGCTTCTCATCGATGGATCGGATAACAGCTCGGAATCGCACATTCAACCGTATCTCATGTGATCAAAACGTTCAAGGACCGTAAGACAACCAAGCGGAAAAATGGTAGTGGCAAAAAACGTGGCACATCAAATCCGGAGAAGGCCAGGATGGTATAGAACCAATTTAAACGTTATCCCAACATTTCGATCAGGGATGTTGCGAAAAAGGCGAAAGTTTCAGTTTGTTTTGTGCAGAAAACAATGAAACGTTCTGAATTACATGTGTACAAGGTCCAGAAGGCACCAAACCGGAGCGATAAACAGAACTCGGTGGCCAAAACTCGTGCAAGAAAACTGTACAGGGAGTGGCTCACAAAACCGTTCTGCATTGTGATGGACGATGAGACCTACATTAAAGCCGACACCAAACAAATGCCAGGACAGGAACACTACGTCGCCACCTCTAAGTTGGCCGTTCCGGAGAGTGTACGGAAGAAGAAACTGTCGAAATTCGCCAAAAAATTTCTTGTCTGGCAATCGATCTGCGGATGTGGCAAAATGAGTCAGCCCTTCATCACCTCTGGGACCGTCAACGGACAAATATACAAGGGCGAATGCCTCCAAAAACGACTTCTGCCCTTCTTGAGATGGCCCGACACTGTTTTGGCCGGATTTGGCATCTTGCCACTATGCCCGGCCCGTCTTAGACTGGTACAACGATAATAATGTTGTTTTTGTACCAAAAGACGTCAACCCTTCAAACACTCCGGAACTTCGCCCAATTGAAATTTTTTGGGCAATCATGAAGGCAAAGCTCGGTAAAACTCCAAAACTGATAGAAAATGAACTTGAACTAAAGAAAGTGTGGTTGAAAGTAAGTAAGCAATTCGGTCCTATCATTGCCCAAATTTGATGAGAGGGGTCAAGGCAAAGGTACGGGCATTTGGGTTGGGAGAAGAAGTTCAATAAACCAATGATGTCAAAACTTAACCATTTAGAGGATCGCAGCAAGCCGTGGTTGTAAACTGACATGTTTTGTTTTTGCTGCGTCCTTTTTGCGGAAAATAAAATCAAAAATATATTCGAAATTCAAGCTAACCGAACAGTGAAATCATAATATCTCCACGTGGTTAGTGTAAAATGTAGTGAATTTAATCGATTCCTTCCAAAAATTTGTGATTGTTGGTAGTTTTTCCCCGTTGTTTTGTTTTTTGTGTTTTGCCCCCGCACCCGGAGGAAGAGTTAATAGCAGTTTAACTGTGTTTGTTAGTGCTGTTAGTATTGTGCAACTCGGACATAAATGATTAAATAAGAGTATTTTCCCGCTTTGTCGCGAGTGACTTGATGATTATAAGTAGTTTAGAAGTCGATATAGAGTCGCCTCATAAGTGACTGGCATATAATTCCAGATGCACTCACTCATCACATGGTGTACAGATGGAGAGCTGTGAAGTTTTTTTTGCATTGAGCAATGATTTTGATTTTTCAAGTTAAGTTTTTTCTCGGAAGTGTTTTTTACCTTTGATTTTCATTGTGCGCGAAATACTAATTGTATGCTGTAGTACTAATTTGAAACGGATGATGTGAAAATATTTGCTTCTTCTGTAGAGACATAAATGCAGACTTTAGCATCACAGGGAAGCCGTCCAAATGAAGACTGAAGATTAGCAACAATATCCGGTGAGATCTTTCTGAATTTGAGCGGTACTGCTAAATACGTGCCTTCATCAAAACAATAAAATTTGATGATGGAAGTGTATGCACGGTACCTATATCCATTTGCTGTTTGTACTGCGTTTATGCGTGGCTTGTTGTAAGTGAAAGTGGCCACGGAATGGACGTGAGTAACCAGGCATCCTGAAATGGGTCACTGGAACCCAACAGAGCTATCACCTTCCAACTCACGAGCTAAAAATGATTGTCGAGTCGACAACAGTTTGTTTAACTGCGAACATTTTTCTTCCATAAAATCAATGTCGGACGGTGGGCGTTGGATTGCACACACACACACACACACACACACACACACACACACACACACACACACACACACACACACACACACACACACACACACACATACACACACACACACACACACACATTTCAAAACTAAACCATTTAGTAGTACTATATTTCCAGAAAGTTTAAAAAGAACCGGGCTCAAGGAAAATGTTTGGTGACCTATTTTGTGTGTCCAAATTTCATCGAATACAGTCTTTAGGGAAGGTTCATTAATTATGTCACGCAGTAAGGGGGGAGGGGGGGTTTGGAAAAACGTGACGATCCATACAAAAAAATTTGGTTGTCCATACAAAAAACGTGACAAGGGGGGGGGGGGGTTTAAAAAAAGTCAATTTTTGCGTGACGTAATTAATGAACGTTCCCTTAGAGCTATCACTTTCTAGCTCTCGGATTAAAGCTGTTTCCAATGGTCACTTGAGGGATTGTTGTGAACATATTTCTTCCATAATACCATTGCCAGCCAATGAGTGTTAGATTGCAGACACACACACACACACACACACACACACACACACACACACACACACACACACACACACACACACACACACACTGTAGCGGATACGACAGTGACTTGTTATTTTTTTGTGTAAATAGTAATTCGTAAAATCATTTTGTTTAAATTTGTATCATAAACGTCATTATTTTTTATTCACATTGGTCAATCTAGAAATTGTAAATTAGTCTTCGTAGTTTTTTTGTAAATAATTCCCGCAAATCTTCACCGCTTCCCAGATTTCTTTAATTCAAGGCACTCAATATATTATGAGATCCTGAGCGACATTCTCCCTCGTGTAGCTACAAAAATTGTGTACCGCGTGGTTCTAACCAAATGGACATGCTGTACGAATGCGTTCAGCGACCCGCCTGAAACCCTTTGAGGTTTTAATGACCTTTCTCCTTTACTGCTTTCTCGGGTTTCTAGAAGAAATGTGTTGGTCGGGTATATATTTCGCTGGATAGAAAATGTTCTTTGCTCCACCCTCCTTTCACATCAGATTAACAGTATGCGTAAAGACAATTTAGACACTTCGGGAGGTCAATTCCGGTCCACGGATAATATCGCGCTTTATCTGAGGACTAGCAACCTCTACTCGGGCACTTTGATCTGGCTAGTGGAAGAGGCAGGAGTAGTTCGATATCAGTTCCGCGTCGTGGTGTGATTAGTTTGATAGTGCATAGAGAGTTCGTAGACAAAGAGTCCGATTTAATTTAGTACTGGATGTTAGTGTGTGCAAAACGGAGATCAGATTAGTGGCAAGTGCCAGCCCGTCACACCACCACTCCTCACAGTTACGACCATTCCTGACCCCACTACCCAGCTTCGGAGTAACCCGGTACGGAGGTACACGTGACCGGAAGGGAGTTGCAACCGTTACATTCGCACCCCAGACAGGGCTTAAAGCAACCCATCATTAATTCATTCGTGAACATATAAACCGCTTTCGGTGACGATCGAAAGTATGCGACGAGTACCCCGTCGAAACTAGAAAGTCCACAAATCAACGTGTGAGGCGCCGTCGGCGCGCCGCGAACAGTGATGCGTAAGCAGTGAGTACCATCATCCGCAAACGAGAGCAAGGAGAAGCAACAGCCGTCGTAGCATACGACACCCTAAGTTCAGTATCGACCGATGAGTGATCGACCCTAAACCGACCAGCGAGAGAGAGAGAGTCCAGCGAGAGAGAGAGAGAGAGAGAGAGAGAGAGTCCAGCGAGAGAGCGAGAGAGTCAGAAAGTCATCCAACCAACGTCCAAACCGTGAGTAAAGCATGCATGCACTGTAAACCCATACGTATGGTCATTTTCTGCCCGCTCACATAGCCAACTCGTGATGCGTGGCAGTGCTCAGAAGCTTTCCTTAGCCGCTCTCGAAAGCTTCTCGAGCCTATGGAAGAATCCAGGTTGAAAAAAGAAGAAGACACCGAGTGGTGATAAATCTGACAGCTCCCATGTTAAAGTATAGGACGAACATTTTAAAATGCTTATAAAAAATTCAAATGAAATTCTAATTAAAAGCGGTTTGTTCTATGATGTAAGAAAAATCCATAACTACTCAATAAAGCCATTTTCAGCAAAATAAAATATAAATCAAAATAATGCCCCTAATTTGCAGTTTAGGATTTTTCTTACATCATACAACAGACCGCTTTTAAATAAAATTTTATTTGAATTTATTAGAAGCATTTTAAAACGTTCGTCCTATACTTTAACATGGGAGCTGTCAGATTTATCACCGCTCGGTGTCTTCTTCTTTTTTCAACTTGGATTCTTCTATAGCACACTAAACAGCACTCTAGAGAATAGGAAAAATGAGAGAACTCAGTAAGAGGGAAACCGTTAGCTAGGCCTATGCAAAAATGTGTAATAAAGGAAGATAAAACTAAATGAAAGCTCTTTGGATCCTTACAAATGTTTACGGTAATAAATGCTAGCAGCTTCACAGACAAACAGAACAGTATTTTTAATTGAACTAGATGACGTGATGTAAGATACTTTCACATAGCTCGTTTTCGTTATTTTCTGTAGGTTTTTTGTACTGGGGAAGGTGGCTCCGAAACCATCCATTGGAAAACTCCTTTCTTTTTCCATTTTCGGGATCGATTTGTCGGCAAGGTTGGCCTGTGATGATACATTGCGTGATCTTGGGCTTTGCTTAGAATCTGGATCGTTTTTATGCATAATAGCGATCTGATGCTCTATATATACCCTGAATGTGGTTCTTTCTTTGCGAAATAATTATCCGATCCACTCGTTCCCCCTCCACATGGACACATACCCTGAAAGGGTCTCAGGCCGGGCAAGCTTCTTAACAGGTGGATGGTCTCCTCACGGAGTGGCGCTTAAGCCATCTACAAACAAGGCGGGGAAACCAATAGGGTGGTAGGGTTGCAACACACACACACACACACACACACACACACACGCACACACACACACACACACACACACACACACACACACACACACACACACACACACACACACACACACACACACACACACACACACACACACACACACACACACACAGCGGTAGCTCACCCGCTTACCACACAAAAAAGCTAATGTGTGAGCGGGAGCGTGAACGGGAGCTATTTCTGTTTAGGACAAGTGAGCGAGAACGCGAACGGCAGAACCTATCCGCGAACTAACAAACACAGAACCTATATAGCTATAGAGCTAAATGTTTAACTGAGCGAGAGCGTCTGTTGATATGTGACTCCGGAGCTACTGATCGGCTGCTAAAGTTAGTTGTACTGAGTGAGCGAGAGCGGGAACGACATGGAAAGGCCCATCATGTGATTAAATTTGCTCCTTAACCAGAGGAACGTTTGAAACTGTCATGAAAAGAGCGAGAGTGGAATTAAAACTCGCAAGCAGGTGTAAATTTTTCTTTCGGGCTCTCGTTCAACATTGGTTTTCAATGATTTTCTGTGTATGATTAAATTAGGAAAAAATCCTCCTAAGCTGAAGCAGAATGTTCTGACCAGATAGAACTTCACGTTTGAAATGTAAGAACGATTTCAAAGATGCTGTAAGTTCAACTTTGGCCTTATTGGATTCAACCCGCTTCGCGGCCTTTTCAATAAAGTTTCGATTTAAATTTCGTCTGAAAAAATCTCTTTCCTTACCTAAAGCTCAGTACTTGCCCACATTCCCTGCATTCAAACTATTCTCTTCCTCCAAATACCGACAAGTTGGTAGATGAACTGGAAGATGGTCTCACAAGCAGTTCAGGGAAAGAGAATCGAATGAACTGATCGCTCAAGCCATCTTTCTTGATCCCCGGTTTAAGAAGCAAAGTTTTGGGGATGTGGAGATTTTCAACGCGACAAACCAAAGTCTCGTGTACAAAATGCGGAAGAATATTGATACTTCGTATGAAAATCAGCAAGCTGAACTCCAATCAACATCGGCATCAGAAAATGACGAAAAGGTGGTGCATTCCTGCAACGCTGTACTTTGTGAACATATTTTTTCCAAAGCAGAACAACGTAGTAGGCTAACCACGAAACATATTTCGTAAATTGTAATTACTGTTTAAAAAAACATTTTTTTTTTCGATTTAATCGAATATTTCAACAATAAATACACTTTTTTTTCCAAAAATCTCAATACGCTGATCCGAATCAGCTATGTGCTAGGAAAAGAGCAATTGAACGGTTCTGAAGAACTAGCTTACTTGAATTAGCGGAACTGTTCAGAGCCGCTCGTTATAGTGAGCTGTTTTGTTCACCTCCAGTCCTGAAGAAGGCTTAAGATTTTATTTTTTTTCTATGGTGCTCTACTTATTCTAAAATGTTTGAATATTAATTGAACCCCTTTGAAGATTTTAACTATTTGTCAACTAGTAATACTAGCCCGTCAAATAAAAACAATCAAAAATTGTATAGGCCACATGCTTGCTTCAACATTCCATTTTAAAACTCGTTCTCCTCTCCAAGTGTTGATCGGCCACTATTATGAAAGGACTTCAAAATTTGATGAATGCCAACTGGGGAATTTCTTTGATAAACTGCTATCGCTTTCTAGGAAATCATGAATTTGACCAGCTTTTAAAAGACATCCAGACCAGCATTCTGAGGAAAAAAGCAATTCCTAGCATAATTTGAATTTTGGCATCCTCAATCCCCCTCTCGAAACCCCGCACCCTTCTTCTCTTCCCTGATTCCACGAAACCGGAACTTCCTCTCATGCACGAAGGAAAAATCGACACCAAAATATAGATACCTACCCATGTCCTCCGAGGGAATTATTTTCAAAACGAAAAAGCGACGTGATGGTGGCGCGACCCAGAGTTATCCAAGCTCTCAGACGTTAAATAATTACACAAAAGTTATAGTTAGCACAAATATTTACCTCCCTATTTTGCCGGCTTTCTGTCGTTTCTCTCTTTCTGAAAAACACCGACACGGGGAGGGAAGCACCTCTGGAGACAAGCTGCAGCCGTCGGAGGAGGGATCGGAGATTCATTGCTTCGTTCTTGACTTCCGAGCCCACGAGGCTATACATAACGTTCAAAGACGATAAGGATATGATGTGATAGATAGGAGGTTGGGCAAGGATGAAAGGATGAAAGGATGATTCGCTTTTAAATACGCGAAACACGATACCGAAGCAGATTGCAAGCGTACCGTGAGGTTATCAGATTTGATGGCCGTGGCTTCCGGTGGAGGTATGGTGTTTTATCGTATCATCTGGTTACACTGGTTCCGATGATCTTCCTTCTCCGGTTAAAGGTACAACCGACCTCGTTGGGTGAAAAAAGCGACCATAGTAAAATACCGGAACACGGTGCAGCGGCGATTGTTTTAAAATGCTACTTCAAGCGTGTACACCGGCGTGTGCTCATACCAGAAACGGTGAAGTCGTATTCCCTCCCGCCTACGGGTACCGTTTTCCATCCATCTCCCCAAGGCCCCTGAAACCATTAGACGATGGTTGAAGAATTTCTAGGAATTTTGATTGTATAAATTTTCCTCTTTCCTGTCGGAAAGCTCTGACAAAAGCCAACGTGGGATGGGAAGGGTTGGTGTTGGAAACTTTCTGTATAGGGATTTTTTTTCGCTCTCTATCGGCTGGTCTTGTCCTGTCCTGTTATCGGAAGCTATAACTTCTTCCACTTGAGATGGAACACAAGTAAGGGGGCTGGGAAAATGTCGCGCAGCACCAATTGTTACACAAAATTTGACTGTTGGTACGGTGCCAAGCAGCTGTGCTTCTTATACACAGTGGCGATCTCCGGAGTTCCAATTAAGAGGTTCTTCAAGATTTTGGCACGTTTCACCGAGGTTTGGTCCCTAAAGTTTCCGCCCGGCTGTATTGTTATTATAACTTTTGGTCGCACGTTCTATTGTTTTCCGTGCCAATGATTTTAATGGTCGTCGTCGTTTTCGTCTGCATATGTCCGTTCCGAGTGGGTCAAATGTCTCTTTCCCAAGGGGGACCTGCTCTACGTTGTTGCTACATTATTTGAACTTTGCGGAGGCCTGTGCACCACGGGGAAAGGAAAGGTAATTGTTGTTCCCCCCCATACTCTGGCACAAATTGAAATTATGTTAATTCCATTCAACGCGTTTCATGATAGTAATTATACAATTTTCTTATCACGGTTCCGTCGTAGACCCCATCCGAAAAACGAGAATACACTGAAGTCGCGCGGCAGGAACTGTTGCGTGCGCCTTTCGCAGTCGTGCTTTTGTATTGCTGTTGGCAATGTCGTGTTTACTAGTTGGAATACGCGGCTTCTGGTAATGGAGACAATAACAATAACTTGTTATCATGTCATAAAGTGTTGTGTTTTTTAAATGCTCAAACTGCCTTCCTGCTTGTGCTGTCAAAGATGATATGATGCTGGAAGATACAGTAGAGCGCTTTCGTTCTATCCAGAAGGGATGTGGTACATAGTCACTGTACAAACAGATAATTGGGAGTTTTGCATAATTAATAGATGTTCAGGTTTAATACTGAAATTTTATGAGTATTAGTTTTTTGAGAAAGTATATAAGCACCCTTAGTCTTGTTTCTCCGACACCAATGCACCCTTCTGGTGTAAAGTCGCGTAAATAAACAAACAAACAATCATTACTCTTGTTTCCGGCAGTATTCGTCATTCGTTCTAACGAGTTCGAAGAGGTTTTCTTTTTTTTCATTCGAGCCAGTTCAAACGAATCTTTTTTCGAACGTAAACAGTGTTTGTGTTACTTGAAGCACTTTGACGTTCCTGTTTTTGGCTCTGGGAGTACCAGCACATCTATGACCAGCTCTACCTCAAGTTAAATGATTCGCCTCTAATAGATCATTGCACCGAATCTATTAACCTCACTTTGTTGACAGTTCAGGGAGCTTGTTTACAAGGTGATAGAATTTGGACCGCTTCAACGAAATTTTTCATTGGCCTTTTCCGGATTCTGTTCGATTAGATTCAGGAAATGATGTTAAAATAAGCACTGGTGTCTGTTTTTCGGCAATTTTCAAATTTGGCAATTAAATTTTTAAAAAAGCATTTTTTTTCGGCAGTTTCGGCAATTCAATCGCAACAAATTCTGAGCACAAAATATCAAACCGATCTTACCGAAAATATTTTAAGTCCACGTAAACAAGCTCCCTGAACTGTCAAAACTGCATTGATGACTTCTGATGAAAACTGCATTGATGACTTCGTGCAATGATATATCGTAAATCACACGAAACACCCTCAAACATTCTGTCAAAACAACACAGTGAATCAAAACAAAACAAAGAGTCTAAAAGTCTAAAAAAATTAAGTACCAAAGAGCTAATACCTATTGTCCTTGTGCACATGGGGCCGACGATCGTTAATTGTCGTCCCCAATGATAGCTCCCAAAATAAATTGATATCATCGGCATACACACTATTTCTAAACAACGCAATTTGAGTAACGATGGACTCAAATTCATCGAAAGTATAGCTACCCAAAAGTGAGTAAAGATGATTAGGAGTAATACGTTGACAATTAGTAAACATCGATCGAATTCATGCCGATGTTGACTGTTTGTCATCTTACCACTACGAACTATCTCTACTCACTTTTGGGTAGCCATACCTCCGAGAATTAGAGTCCATCGTACTCAAATTTGGGCTGTTTAGAAATAACGTGTAGCGCTTTATTTTCGAGACAATGAACCTTTGTTCGTTGTCTCGAAAACAAAGTGCTACACGCTTAATCTGGTATACCATTGACTTCAACCCTTATTAGACTCGCTTTCTATTGTTCTAATTCATAGCACGTAGTTCCCCAAAAGATTTCTCAGTTCGCACGCTCTGTTCAAATTTGAATCGATGCAGTTGGATATTTAGTGTAAAGGCAAAACTCTCCTTTCCTGAAAGTGTCGCTCTCCAGCGTGATTGATGGAAAGCTTCCTATGATGCTCAATTGAAATTGTGTGGGCAGTTTTGCTTGCCGGATGCTCAGGGTAGAGTTTTAGAAGTTGTTCGATTGAGGGTGATGCTCTGTGAGTCTAGAGAGGTTGAATTTTGGGACAGCCGGGACGTTTTCTGACCTTTTTCAAAGAACCAAACTTGGTCTACCAGCGGTAAGTCTCATGCCGGGCACACAAACCTTGATGATCGGTCTTCTTAAGAGATGGCGCATAAGCCGATCGTTTATTACCATCAGATGTGGAACGGTAGTTCCTAATTTTTGGGAGTGATCTATTTTGAATGTACAACGCCAATCGTCGCCGGACAATTTTGGGCCTGCTACAACCTTGTTTTTTTTAATATCATCAAACATTGTGAGGCTCAACAGCTTTGGTTCAACCAGTCCAAATCCAAACGTTGCGAATTAATATCTTCTATCACATTTTCTTGAAAGGCTTCAGCTGCACGAATATTTTTAACATAAATCGGTCCAAATAGACTGCCAAGTGTTATAAAAATTAAGATGTCTTCCCAATGAAAAACCTGATATCACGATTTGCGAGTGATTCCAAAAGCATCCTTGCTGTTGGTTAAAATCGGTCCATATCGGCCCTCAAACGTTTTAAATTACCTAATCTTCCCAACCAGAAACCAGTATCACACATTATGTGTGTACGTGTTTTTTAACTAGGTCACGGTAATCCTTAAGAACTAGCGTAGTACAGAGGCCTACGCTTATTCATGAGTTATATTTAGTCAGACATCTGTACTGAAGTGTCGTCAAGGTCTTCGTCAGTGTAAATGTAGAGACTTCTGATTTCATTCAAACCTTAACATTTTTGTGCACTAGATTCTTCCAGGGCTACTGTATGGTATTACTTCTTGAGAAATCTGATTTTGCCTTTTGACAGCGACGCTATTTGGAGCTGACTAGCTGCTGTCGGCTTCTTCACGAGTCATTTAGCTCCAACTCGTTTGCTTAGCCATATAGCTTCAATTCTCTATGCCTGACCCATTTAGCTCTTACACTCGACCCAATCGGTTCGAACAGTTTCCGACCGTGGATCTACCCTACGCCGACGAACTGTTCCCCGACAGTGCAAATTCTTTCGATACCGTACCATGGTGAGCCATTCAGTTCCACCCCAAGCAGCACACTACGATCATTATTAGTTGTAGTAACTTGATTATGACTTAGCAAGTCATATTCATGTTATCTGAACTGAATGGCAACAACTGTGCTACTAGGGACTCTATGCTGCAAACTTTGACGCGTGTGGCCGATAAGCATGCTGAATGTTTCGATTTCAACACTACCATCTCCATCCAAAGTGAAAAAGCGTGATAGTAGATCGAAACCATTTGACGATTGTTCGGAAAGCGTCAAAAGGCAAAAAGTTTCTAAGTTGCTGGAAAGTTATGAAGCAAGTCGGCAAGCTTCGGTGATTCGAGAGACTACGTGCTGTACCCCTTCTCGAGCGAAGAAAATAGTTTCTGCACTCAAGCGAAACATAACGGCCCAACATTGTTCCTTACTCGGCAGACGAAGCACTAGCCATAATTTTAGACGTTAACATGACTAAATCGCAGTACGACAAAGTCAGAAAAGGTTCTCTAGCAAGAAATGCTAACTTTTTAGGATTTTAATTGCGATAACCCTGCCCTGGACTGCCCACCTGTCAGTAGTCAATTTGACAGCTCGAACAACTTCGTCTACGGTTTATTCGTACCGCCTGCTCCTTCTGGGCCTAAAAGTCGGCCATCTTGGCCCACTCACGTGTCGGCCGGATACGACCATGAAAATATCTACAAGATTCTGGAACTTCTGGAGGAGGGAGAGTCCATCGAGTGGAAGCCTCGTTCCGCCTGGTTAAGCGACCGGACGATTCAACAGAAGCTCAAACGGAAGACGGGAGGCAATGTGGCCACTTTTTTTCCGTGCGTTGGGCCAGGGGGTCGGTGAGAAACGGCCAAACGGTCAAAAAGTATTTGGCCAAAATGGATATCCACATACTGACGCGTCAGTTCTTTAACACGTACGTACCCAACCTTTCTGAGACAGAAAAAAGAAAATTTTAAATTGATGAAGTCCATAGTTAGCCATCGGATTTTGATGCGCACCGGAGGGAGTACTGGGGTAAGTACCTGTCCTGGGATGGAAATATTTTTAGTTGCGAAACATGGCATGCGGCATATCAAACTTCATGATTAAGCACAACTAGGTCATCAAAAGATATTTTGAGAATTTCTGGCCATACTGGCCACGAAAAGATGCTTTGCGAATTCCAAGTTCCTCCGGGAAAGTGGCCATATTCAAATCTTTTCCAACACCTGGTTTGCAACACATAAAACTTCATGATTTTGCAAAACTTGTTCTTCGGAGGACATTCTGAGGGTGTTAGACCATACTGGCCACTCAGGGAGGCCCTGCGGAATCCGAATTCCTCCAGGAAAGTGGCCATATTCAAATCAGTTCTAAAGATTGAAACAAGAAGACCCCGCGTCACTTTTGTAATCCGTATCTCCTCTTCGTACCCTTTTTCTGAATTTCGTTACGCTTTGGTGCACTACAATGTGCGTGTCTTTTCCAGCTCGACAGTATTCTTTTGTAGAAAGTAGATGTTTAGTTGGGGCATAGACCACTAGCCGAGACAATCATAGTCACAAGAGCGTATGTCATAACAAATATTGTGGTTTTGCGGTTGAAACGGAATTTTCGTTTTTGTTTTTGTTTTGTTCGATAGTGTGAATTATGTTTGAGCAAAATTTTGAATGACTTGAAACTTGATAATATGAGCATCGCGGATTCTGCCTGGTTGGAAATGGATATTGATCAATATTGATCCAAAAACAAAGTTTTGCAAAATCATTAAATTCGATATGTCATAAGCCAGTTTTTGGAAACGACTTCAATGTGGTCTCGTAGGGCTACTCCAAGTGGCCAGTATAGTCAGACACCTAAAAATGTCCTCTGAAGACTAAGTTTTGCAAAATCAAGAAGTTTGATATGTCGCAAGCCAGGATTTGGCAAAAATTTGAATATGGCCTCTTTTCTGGAGGAATTTGGATTCCGCAGGGTCTCGCTAAGTGTCCAGTATGGTCAGGAATCTTCAGGATGTCCTTCAAAGACCTATTCTTACAAAATCATAAAGTTTGATATGTCGCAAACCAGGTTTTGGAAAAAAATTGAACATGGCCTCTTTCCCGGAAGACCTCGGATCCCGCAGGGCCTACTTAAGTGTCCAGTATAGTCAGAAATTCTCAAAACGTCTTCTCATGACCTAGTTTTGCAGAACCCTGAATTTTGATGTTTCGGAAGCCAGGTTTTGGCAACGATTTGAATATGGCGTCTTTTCCGGAGGAACTCGGATTCCGCAGGGCCTCCCTAAGTGGTCAGTATGGTCAAACACCCTCAGAATGTCCTCCGAAGACAAAGTTTTGCAAATTCCTGAAGTTAGATATGTTGCAAGCCTAATTTCGGAACGATTTGAATGTGGCCTATTTCCCTGAAGAACTCGGATCTCGCAAGAGCTTCTAAGTGGCCAATATATCAGGAATCCTCAAAATATCCTCTGAATCTAAAGTTTTGCAAAATCCTGAAGTTTGAAGTGTCGCAAGACAGGTCTTAGAAAAAATTGAATATGGCCACTTTCCCGGAGGAACTCGGATCCCGTAAGGCCTCCCAAGTGACCAGTATGGTCAGAAATTCTCAAATAACATGACTGTAGTTAGTACACGACGATTAGTACACGACACTGAAGAAGTCTGTAAGTAGCAGACGAAATAGGCCTATCTGTCAAAAGATAAGCTCATAGTGGAATTAAATGGAATTTGCTCGCGAATTCTAGCGAAAATTTGAATTAAAAAAAAAAAAAAAAGTGTTTCAAGGTTTAATTTTTTATTTTTTAAAAAGTGATCAAATGAAGTGTTAAATTTTAAATTCTCCTAGTTTCCCAATCACAATCGTTCTACTAATACGCTCAAAAAAGTTTTTTTAAAAAATAGTGTTTAAAAAAAGTGAAAGTAAGTTTGCTGGTAGTTTTATGGAGCATTAGTATTAAAGCCAAACTCCCTGTCTGTCATGTTTTTGAATTTGTTTGCACCTAGTTCTTTGAGAGCCTAAGTCTTTTTCAAATTATAGTGATCTTCGATTATTTTTTTCAGCAATTTATCAACCATGGATCGATCAAAGCATCTTACGCTCAAAAAGAAGGATAAGGGCCTGTTCATAAACCACGTAGACTCATTTTTGAACATCTCAACCCTCCAACCCTTCAACACAATTTTTTAAATTTTTGTATGGAGAGTAGACTTTTGCCAAACCCCCCCTCCCCCCAGAAAAGCCTATGTGGTTCATGAATAGCCCCTAAAATCAAGGTGTCCCATGTACAGATGAAAATAAACTTGTAAAATATTACAAAACAATATGCACATAAAGGGAACGCGGAAAATGTGTAAAATTTTGTGAGAAACTAATATTACAAAACTCACTTTCATTTCACAGTAACTTTACTGAATGTTATACAGTATACGGAACTGTTTGAGCATTTGCAAACAAAGCTTTTCATCTTTCATCTAATGGTGATGTCGATTTCTATGGGTAACTTAATTGAGCTCCCGAAGAGCGTTTGTTTGCAAAACCTTTAACCGCTTTGTCTAGTGGTTATAAAAAAACTTTCCCGACAGCGAACACTCAAGCAACAATCCAAAATGGCGTCCGATTGGTTTCAAACGAACCTTGCCGCTTCTACACGTCAAAGTAGTTTCACATAGGATCTTGTAAACATAATTAGACATAATTTTATCACAAAAGTTCAACTCAGTGGACGCAGTGATTCTACGCCCCAACAAAAAAACATAATTAGACTTCGCAAAACTGCAGTGACAAATCATGTGCATTTCGAGAAACTATTTACAGTTTAACTTTGTTTGGTGTTCCATTTATGTGCATGGATATTTACTCAAATTTACGCGAGATAGTTGTGAATGATATTATAGAATACGCTATTGCTAATGTTCATATTTTGTTTCTTTTGTGATGCTTGTCTCTCTAAAAGAGATATTGTTCGAAAAGAAGATCAAACCCTGCTGTCGGAAACTTCTTGAAAAATTGTGATAAAAGTGGCCGCATGGAGAAACGTGAAAGGTAAAGTAAGCTTACAGTGAAGGATACCCGGAGAGTTTGTAGAATCACAATGAACCAGAAAAGAACAGCCTCGCAAATTCGCGTGGCGATGAAGCTTCCAGTTACCACACGTCGTGTTCAATCAATACTGTCGAGTAGCGAGAATTTTGAGTGGCGTAAAAGGCTGGGAAAGCCCAACCTCACAGAACGGCATAAGCTGAATCGTATAAATTTGCAGAAAATTACATTTCTTGAACCGATGAATGGAAAAACGTGCTGTTTTCGGATGAACAGAAGTTTAACCTGACGGTCCGGATGGCTGACAGTACTACTGGCACGACTTGCGCATTGACTGGAATGTGAAAATGAGCAGGAACTTTGGTGGTGGAACACTGATGGTTTGAGGCGCCTTTTCCTTTCGAGAAAAGCTTCCATTTGCGTGGGTTTCCACTAAGATGAAGTCCGAAGATTACGTGGTGGTGCTCGAAACTAGCTTGATTGAACACGGCGAGTCATTGATGGATCCAGACCAGATCCAGATCCAGAGTTTTTAATCAGAAAACACGAGCTCCTGACTAGCGTGCTCCATAATGGATACGCATGTTCCTCATTGTCAGCCAGCTGTAGTAGAGTTCTGGTCACCAAGAACGATGATGGTACTAGTCCATAGGTGATCGTGAGGAGCTCGTTGAGGAGCTCGTCTGATTGGAGTGAATCGGTGGGTTCAAATCGGTTCTTGATTTATTTCTGTAGCGGAGTGTACTTTGGATGTACCAGGATCTGTCGGTACATCTTTTCGACGTCTACCTTAATTGCTACAGGAAATTTGTGGTTTTGGACCACGATATCCAGCAGTTTGTCCTGTAAAGTCGGTTCCATACAAAAAGCTTGGTTCAGGGAGGATCCTGACGAGGTTTTGCTAAAACCACGTAAACTCACCCAGATTATAGTGGTGGTACTGTACTCTTTTATTACCGCATGGTAAGGAAGGAAGCATTCTTTAGAGTCAGAGCAAGTGCCATCGAAAACTGGTCTCATATGACCTTAGTTAGAATTTTGCCATAAACTTGTCGTAGTCTTCCTTCAACTTAGGGTCCCTTGTGAACCTCAAACGGTCATCTGAAAACGGCGTATTGTGATAGCCTTGGAATCGCCAACTATCTCACCGCAGTTTTGCTCCTTGGGCAGTTCGACAATGTATCTGCCATCATCGCTCCGGGAAACAGTAGACTGGAACAATTCTTTACACGCCTTCTCTTCCATCGACATGGACATTCCTCAATTTTCCAAAAATACTCAACGAAATCGTCCAATGAGGAAAGGGAAGTGGTGATGGGTTTTCAGCAGACCGATTCCTGGTTCGGAGAAGAAAGATGGGCACCATCAGCAACAATTCAACCAAATATGTTGTCAACCAGCTCGGGGAGTCATTCGGCAAGCTTGATTCGACCCGCTGTGGGGAAACAGTCGAGAAAGTTGTGGGTTCTGATCACCAAATCGATCTTGTTGGTATGGTTGAGGTTGGGATCAGCAAGGAAAATGCTGCTCGGAAGCTGTCTATCGTCTACTGAGGTGTCTTTTGCAAGGAGTTGATCGGTTTGAGAATCAGGAACGTTTCATCTCTCGAAAAGTTCTTCTTGCAGGAAAAAATGTTGGTTGTAACCGACTCAGTGACATGATCGGGTTTTTCACCAATTCCGTGAACGAGGATGTTCAGATGTTCAAAAACGTTCTAACAGACACCCTGGAAAGAACTCCCTTGCAGACATAGAGAATCGGCATGTGCTTGATTGTTGCTCTTCCATCACCGGCTGGTGATTACTGACAGCATTCTATTCTACAAACAAATCGGGTGCTTTTCAATTTCAATTTTCGAACACTCACAGAACTTGTCTGGAGCGGAGGCTTCCTGGCCTCTGTGGGTGCATCAGACACCGATGACGACGAATAGCTCATCGCTCTTGCTATGTTGGATATCATCAGCTACTATACTTGACGCTACAAGGCTGTTACGGGAAAGACTTGTCATCCGGATAGGTTGATCAGGCCCCATGGAAGACTTGTCGATTGCGAAAACAGCGGGACTGAGTGAGGTGGCTAGATGCTCGGCTGAATTTGACGGTGACTGAATTCATAATGGTGCTGGCGATACCTTGACGATAATGATGAATTGCAGGCGAGATTGATAGAGGCCAGAAGAAACTGTAATTCTTAACGAAGCGGACGACACACGTTGACGCTTGACGGAATGGGACAGCCTAGGCCAGAGAATTATGCGACATCTTCAAGCGGACGTCCCACGGTGGAACGAGCCGGAGTGGCTATGGAGTAGAAACATTCCTTAAGCTTTTTGCAACGAAATATAATCTAATAACTTAGCTGGAAAACGGAGGTCTCCAAGGTGAAGACCTCCACGGTACCGAAGCAACATCGTTTCTTTCCGAGAGTGCGTTATCCTTGATGGCAAAAGCGCATATTTTGGAAAAGGCTTGTTTAAATTAACCATCCTGGGTGAGAACGGTCACTACTCGAATGTTTCCATCCGATCCGCTAAAAGCTTCGGTTATTCAACCCAACTTCCTCCATGATGAGAACCATGGTGCCTATCTTGACGTTGTCACGCTTCCTAGATCCACTTCATCCTATTTTGCAGTTACGAAAGGTAGTGTGTTTTCCATTTCCGCCACCAAAACCTTGGGTTTGTTGCCAGGCAGGCAGTTTTCCAGTATTTATTGCAAGTCTGGTTCAAATCGCAGTCAGGGGCCGTTCAATGGGAAAGTGACCCGGTGACATCAGATTCGATTGAAAACCTCTATCCAGTAGGGCTTTGGCATAATTTTCCTTCCCATATGCGTCGACGATACGGAGAATGCCCATCAACATCAAAATGGTTGGCTGAGGATTTCGTAACGCGCTGCTGTATTGCAACACGGTGGGTTCGTCCAAAATTAACATCGTCTGCATCGAAACTGGGACTGGGTTTTGGAAGATGAACCTTCTTGCTGAGTTGACTTTAGGTTAGACTGGGGAGAGGGACTGGGAGGATTCGCCGATGTATTTTGGAAGCTAAAGAAGGTAGAGGAGAGTGTAGTGTTTCTTCCTGCATCGGCGACAAGAGTAGTTTGAGGGACAACCGCGGATGAAATGGTCTTAACGGAAGAAATTCTGGCACATTCGCTTAAAATTCACCGTTCGGCGAATTGCTGATCACATGCATGGAATTAAGGTTCGAATTTCTCGGTGGTGGAATACGAAGACATATTAATAGGAGGCAGTCTGCGATGATTCCCATTGAAAACCACTGGTGGAGTAGCATTAGTAAAATGGTTAACGGAAACTGGCTCAAGCACCCGTATTCGTTCTTAGAATACTCCACAAGGCAAGCATAGGATTTGTTGCTCACCGTTTCAACGAGGTCCTCCGCATTCTCCATAGCGAATCGTATCGCCATGAAGCCAAATGAACAAGAGATGCTCGAATAGTATGCTCCATGAGTTAACCGGTTCGCCTAATTACTGCAAGATCTTGATGTGCCTTTGGAAATCTTCCACGGATTTTTCATCCGCCGGATGTTCAACAGGTCTTGTAGGTGGCGCTTTTTAAGCAAATACTCATTGGAATAATGGATGATGAGCATCTGGCCTGGTAGAGTATAGTTGGCGGCGCTGAAGGCGATGGCCCAATGATCTGTGCTGCTTCTCCCTTCACCGAGGCACAGAGCTAATGAAATTTCTGGATCGAAGGAAGGTCCTGGTTGTCGTGGATGAATGTTTGGAACGTGTCAAAGAACGTCAACCACTGCATATCATCGCCGTCGATTTCCGGTATGGAGATAGTCGGCAACCTTAAACCAGCTAAGGTGGACACAGCGCGAGTAGGGTGTTTAACAGGGACATAGCCCTAGCGGCACACTTGTTACAAATTGGTTGGGTTTACTTCATTGTGCTTTATTTCAGTTATAATCTTGCGGTTTGCGGAATACCCTCAAATATTTAGTAGAATGTAGATGTTAAGAATGTAGGTTGGCTTTAAATTGGAACAACTTGGGTACAAAAATAGCACGATACTGCAAATTTAACGCTTAATCTTCGTTGGTTTCTTTCAGAGCCTCGAGTGCTTTCTGGAAATCCTCCAGTGATTGCCATAACAGGTCAAGGTTCTCCATCCGTATTTGCATCGTTGAAGTTCTCAACAAACTGCTCCGTACGGCTCAGCGACACGCGCAGCGTAGTCCTTCGCGTCACCAGCTGGTCTCGTATACGAGTATCATCCATCGTGACTCCCAGGAACGCCGGTAGTCGTTGAATTTGAGAATGCCTGCCAATATAAAAGACAAGGTAGATCCGGATAAATGAAATAAATTGCTTGGAAGGCTATAGCCGAACCCAAGGCTTGAATATGCTTTGTATTTTCATCAAAACTGGAACACAGGAGCTGTGGCTGCCTAGCACGTCACGAAGAAACTTTAAAATTGTCCTTTTCGTTTAAGGATGTCGGTCGCCGGAAAAGGGATGGATCGTCAACAAACAGCGGCATGATCGTCTACAGATCGCTGGACGTAAACAGACGTTGGATAGCTTGGTTTCACAAAACGTCTTCACTGGATGGATGCAAAACGACTTTAAATGTGGCCACCATCGTGGGCGATGTGCGTATGGTTAGGAAACACGGGTGACAGCTTCAACACCTCGACGTTGCTCGCGATGGCAATTTGACGGCAATCGCTTGAAATTTACAAAAGACTCAAATGCCTTAAATCAAATCAATACATTAGCTCGACATGCCGGGATCTCTCCTTCCAAAATGGACACAGTGGACAGGAAACAATACCGCCTTCTATCAGATCCAGGGTCCAAAGAAGCTTTAGGGATGGAATATCTAAAAACGGGCGTAGTTGAAAACTGGAAACGGTGATACGGAGCACTTCAGAGTAATGGAGTAACAAATCTTCATGCACTGTAGAAATTTCATTCTTCCACGGGCCGTATAGTTCTTCTCCTTTCGGTGGCTGACAAATAGACTGACGAGCAAGAAAAAACTGATACTCTGAGTCCAACTGAAAATCTATCGAACTAGGGAAAACGCGAGAGCAGGTTATCAGTGTCTGTTATCGATCCCGTGTTTCTAGTCTATAAAAAAAATTAGTATCGAAACGGAACAAACGGTTTGGTCCAGGTTTTGGTTGATTCCTGCGGCTGTTTCAGAAGATGTTATACGGGGCTTTTGATGATATTTGACAGTTTGGCGGAACTCTCTTCAACTATCAACGTCTCCTGCATCGTGGGATCTCGTAGTGGTGATTTCTTTATACCAAACAATCGTGAGATTTACACAAACGTTTTACCTTCATTACACAAAAACATGTTCAATTTCCGTTCTTTCGGCGTTGTTTCTTTGCCTTTTCTAGCCATTTTTGTGGTCTCCTGGTCAAATCAAGGATCTTCCTAAAAAAACAAAATACTAAGCACCAAATGATAACAAAGTATTCTTTGACAGTTGATACAGCATTCGCTTAGAGCATCTTCAACAGTGGTGTATATTTCGAACAACTTTATACTTGATTTGTATACTTTATACGAACAACTTTATACTTGATTTGTAGGACAACTTCGCGTTCCCTGCACCGGGGTTGTATTTCTTGTTGTTGTCCCGCCAACACCTGTCATTCGGTCAATTATTGAGCATCTGAGATCAGAAGTTTTTTTTAGAGGTCGGAGATTTTACACAATGTTTTTGCCATTGGTCAGACCAAATCATTTGTATTGCCAGTAGTGCGTTGTAAGCAGCCCACGAGGAATACTTGCTCTCTCGTTTGACTGAAGGTGAATTTGTAAATGCATGCATTTCATTAAAACGCTAATCATGACCAATCCAGCAATAAACCAATTGTTAACTTTGAAGACTTCTTTACTTTTCATTCCCGAACAATCGAAATACTATTCTAAATCGGAACTTGACATCAAACTAGTCTTAAAATACACAACAATCACAGTTCCGGGAGCTTTCCCATTTCAAACTAGTCAGCATTTTCCGTAAACTTCAGTCGCTGTAAAAAAACTAAGACATCCATTTGTTGTTCAGGAATTAAACGAAAAGCAATTCGTAGGAACCGGGAGCAACTTGAGGTAAAGACTGTATTCGATGAAATTTGGACACACGCAATTGTTCGTAACTTTTTAGCGTGTGGGTAAAAATTATTGAAATTTTAACTGAATGTATTTCATTGTGTTGTGTCAGTTGTGTTATGAGTTTCGTGAAAATCGGTCTAGTGATTTCAGTGATGGCTTCGAATGAAGAAATAGTGCGCCAACAAATTTTGGGCACTCACTTCGAAAACCCAAACGCTTCTCATCGATGGATAGGAAAACAGCTCGGAATCGCACATTCAACCGTATCTCATGTGATCAAAACGTTCAAGGACCGTTGGACCGAGCGGAAAAATGTTAGTGGCAAAAAAACGTGTCACATCAAATCCGGAGAAGGCCAGGATGGTATTGAACCAATTTAAGCGTTATCCCAACATTTAGATCAGGGATGTTGCGAAAAAGGCGAAAGTTTCAGTTTGTTTTGTGCAGAAAACAATGAAACGTTCTAGATTACATGTGTACAGGGTCTAGAAGGCACTGAACCGGAGCGATAAACAGAACTCGGTGGCCAAAACTCGTGCAAGAAAACTGTACAGGGAGTGGCTCACAAAACCGTTCTGCATTGTGATGGACGATGAGACCTACATTAAAGCCGACACCAAACAAATGCCAGGACAGGAACAGTACATCGCCACCTCTAAGTTGGTCGTTCCGGAGAGTGTACGGAAGAAGAAACTGTCGAAGTTCGCCAAAAAACTCGTTGTATGGCAAGCGATCTGCGGATGTGGCAAAATGAGTCATCACCTCTGGGACCGTCAACGGACAAATCTACAAGGACGAATGCCTCCAAAAACGACTTCTGCCCTTCTTGAGATCTCACGATGGCCCGACATTGTTTTGGCCGGATTTGGCATCTTGCCACTATGCCCGGCCCGTCTTAGACTGGTACAAAGATAATAATGTTGTTTTTGATACCAAAAGACGTCAACCCTCCAAACACTCCGGAACTTCACCCAATTGAAAAATTTTGGGCAATCATGAAGGCAAAGCTCGTTAAAACTCCAAAACTGATAGAAAATGAAATTGAACTAAAGAAAGTGTGGTTAAAAGTAAGTAAGCAAGTCGGTCCAATAATTGCCCAGAATTTGATGAAAGGGGTCAAGGCAGAGGTGCGGGCATTTGGGTTGGGAGAAGAGGTTCATTAAACCAATGATATCAAAACTTAACCATTTAGTAGTACTTTATTTCCTGAAAGTTTGAAAAGAATCGGGCTCAAGGAAAATTTTTGGTGACCTATTTTGTGCGTCGACATTTCATCGAATACAGTCTTTGATGATCAGCATAAGCGCCAAACACGGCCACTTTTCGGCTCAAAAACTGAAATTTCAATCATTAATTGGTATTATCAAGCAGCTTGTAGCATTTTGAAACTGTATTTTTCTTGTTCTAAATAACTGCTAGAATAGATCAAAGCATACCAATTTGAAAATGATGTAAAATAGATCCGTTATGAATTTAAATTCACAGCACCGGTACAGCGGTGTTTTTGTGTTTGGTCTAAAAAATAAGTACCATCTGCGTTTTGGACCACAGTTGAGGATGCCCTACGGTTAAGAAGCAGTGTTGCCGTTGAATTCATCATGTTCCAAAATGATTTCAGTTCCGTGAATACTTTTCCTCATGTGTTTATTGAAACATTACCCAGATTGTTGTTATTTTTTGGTACATTATGGCGATTGACACATATCATATTTGTTGTTTAACATGTCTAGCATATATGTATTATCTCAAGATATTTGCAAATTCAAATATTCCACAACAATTTCGTACGATCATTAACCACGAATGTTTTTCCTGCCACTTTAGATTTTCACATTCATTTCAACATAGATGGAATATTTCACAGTTTGTTAAATAGTGTGTACCTTTAGTAAAGGCTTAAAACATAATTTTGATTCACATGTTTCCTCATGCATTCAAAAAATGTCCGAGTGCCTCTTGTGTTGTACACGACGAAAATCAGACCACAACCCTAGCACAGCCAAGATAAAATGTGACGCTGCTGCTTCGTTTAGAGGTGAATGCATTTCGCATGGCCGTGCAATACTTTACTGCAAAATTTATGCCCGCAAACGTTTCCACCCACGCAACAGCCCTGGCGAGTGAGTGAGGAAACATTGCGCGAAGCCATTTTGGGATAGTCAACGCGAAAGCTACAACTGTCAAGTGTGCACGTTAGTGTGTATGTATTCCAGTGCAAAGCCAAGCAAGTGGAAAAGAAATATTATTTCACTCTCGGGTCTTTCCTCCAGCTTCAGTTTTTAAGACATACGAACATGCTTTTCTCGCCACCACCGCCGTTGCTCGGGTGGCTTGGCGTCATTTTGGGTTCTGGATAGGTTATGCATGCAGGACGCTTCCGAATATGGGTGGCTGAATCGGAAAGTAGAGGGTTGCAACTTTATGCTGTATGTTTAGCTTAGTGTAGTACCTAGTGCTTTGCTTTCTTTTTCTATTTTCCGTTTTTTTTTGTTCCAAGCCGACACTGTTCGTTGTTGAAAGTCATCTTAAAAGCTTCCTCCCGCACTTGTCGTTGCATTTCATGCCTTGTGCGAATGGCGAATCGGGGTTGGTGCATTCTGATTTCTGGGGAATTCAAGCGGCGCCTGTGGCCCCATTTGCTGCCAGCCAGTATGCAACCGAAATCAGAGCCATAAATCTTTCTCGTAAGAATAAATAAAAACAGCTCCGCGCACCTTCGATATGGTACGGCTATGAATGGATTTTTGTGCTATAAGACTAGGGAGAACATAAATAAGACTCCCGGACGGAAAGCCATGCCGAGAGATTGAAAAATTAGCGGGTGGCTGTAAATTTATTGTGATTTTCTGGTGAAATGGTAATCCTAGAGACGTTAAGATAATTCGTCTGGAAATGTAATTGTTTCTTCACTTAAGGTTAGATTCCACTCTTCTTTACATTAAAAATGGGTAGTTTAAAACATTAAAGTTAAAAGTACTATGTTCTGGTTAAAGTGATCATGATGGGAGATGAGGTAGTCCGACGTCCGAGGCTTAACATCTCAAAAAATTAAATAATTCAAAACACCAACAAAATACTTCCACGCCCCTCCGAGCGATCTTCAAGCAACTGACAGATGAGAGAGATGACCACTGGAAGTTTTTCAGGGATTTATCAGCCTTGTCGATCCGCTGATTCTCCGTTATGACTACGAAATTAATTATGCTTCGTTTGAGGTTTATCAAAAAATACTATCGGTCGCTCGTTAGAAGTGTTCTTCGGGAGGGTTCTGGGTCTTCGGTGCAGCGTTTATCTTCAGCCGGTCCATCTCTTCCAGTGATCTCTTGGGATAATAAACTGTTGACAGGTACGGTCATAAGAGCACATTCTTTTTTGCATGATACTTGTATATCTTAATGAAGACTGCAACTTCTGGCAGGTACTTTTACTGTATATCTCTCTGTTCATCGCAAGTCCCGAACGAAAGAACAGTGACGTAAAGCCGCGGTCTTCTGCCAGTTGTTACCGTCCCTCGTAAAGCAGGTCGCATCATTCATTATGACCACGACGCCGTGCTTCACCGGAAAGGTTTTTTTCACCAACATCTTCACGCGCTTCTTTTGGGTGAGAGCCTTCTACTCACACAAGGCCAGCCTAGTCTAACGCTTCTGCATAACTATGTCCATCGTATCTAGGTACTTCTTCACCGGTTGGTCGGTAGCCACGGAATTATGAGGCAATCTTTTCCTCGGTTATTTTCTTCAGCTTGTCTGGGTTTCTGGTGATTCTCCTGCTGGTAAATGTTCCTTTGTATCGCCAATCGTTGTACCCCTATTTGTTAACTTGTTATCAGCGATATCAGTTGATTTTAAGAGTCCGTGGCAGTTAACAATCTTCTTTCGATGATTCTTATGTTCTTACCACCGCCTGCATCCCTTGCCATCGTGGGGCACTTTGTTTCGTTGTAATATAGAAGGTCCAGAATCTACAAGATCGTCTCTGGACGACGGAAAGAGTCGAGATGAAGGCTGCTTCCAGGCGTCTGTAAGTCCTGCGTGACCTTTCCGGTCACAGAAGCTGAAGCGAGGAAACGTGTATGTATTGGGTCATGTCTTTCCGTTTATTGAGCCGAGAGGTCGGCGAAAACGGACAAACCGTCAAAAGTATCTCTAGTAGATAGACGCTTCCATGCGGAAGTGTTGGGCGGCCGTATCGAAGCAGAATTCCACCACTTAGAAGCAACGGCTGAAGACAATGGAGGAAGCACGAAGCGTTACAGTAATGGACGGTAACGACAAATCTATCTCTGTACGGCAACGACTGGCAGGGTTTTGATATTTCACGTCTCTTACCAAGGAGGTTAGGCCTAGATCCCGAAAAAGGTTCTCTTTCTTACCAGTTTCTTATGCTATGTTCAACAAAGTACCTACCTATGAAAATTGTGCACTTACTTTCTTGACAAAGAACATGTTCTTCTTCTTAGAGAACAGACGTGTTGATATTGAGACCAATTAGAATATGGTCGATTTCAAGTAATTCCGGTGGTCCTTCCACTTCATCAGACACTGCTCCACAAATCAGAAAACTGAATGGCCTCAGGATTGCCAGTCCACAACAAATTTCTACGTTGCTCTTTAAAAGTGAGAAGCTGGTGACAGTTGCTAATTCAAATCGCGAAGAAATATAGATCGCTTTGGCTAGTTGTCTTGGACTTGAATATTATTTCTTTTTTATTTGAGACTGCATATTGTAGCGGATATGAGAGGGACTAGTAATTTTGTTCTATATTTAGTGTTATTAAAAGCATTAACACTATTTTCTATATTGAAAATAGAATTAGTAAACTTGTTTTTTTTTTTGTAAACAATTCACATAAATTTTCACTGCCTCCCAGAATTCATTGTTTGACGGCAATCAATTTATGATGAGATCCCGAGTAACTTGGACAAAAACCTTTACTAATATCTCGGGTTCCGACCCTATGAGTTGGCCCAGTAGATATTTCTGAAGAATTTGCACAGCCGCAAGATGGAATGCGTCAAAGCAATTGAGGCTTATCTGTAGCTTATTCCCGGTGTACGGGATGGGATGTATTGTGGTTCACCAGAGAGCTGGCAACTTGCCCTCCATGGATTCGAACTGGCAAGTGGAAGAGGCAGGAATAATCAAAAGTGTGATCGATTCAAACGCCATGTGAGCGGACAGCAGGGTGAAAACGGAAGAGATAGTGGGAGAGAGAAAGATAGAGAGAGAGAAGAGAGATCAAGGAATTACTTTATAGTTTTTGGGTAGTTTATTTCGGTGACCAACACGGATGCTTTAAGGTTTACCAAACTTCAGAAGTTCAGAGATTCCTCCAACAATTTCATCACAAGAAAGTTTTGAAATACTGCCGGTTACATGTCAGAAGAAACTTCTGAATAAACTCATGGAGGAATGCCTACAAGCTTCCGAAGAATACCTAATCTAACCAGAAAGAATATCTCAAGGAATGCCTGAGAATTTTTTGTAGAATCTTTTGAAAAATCTATAAATTTTACTCAAAAAAATATCACAGAAAATGTATGGAGAAATAATTTGGGGTCACATAGTAATCTTCAGAGTACAGGGATATACGGATATTCAATCCGACGGTTTGGCAACGGTGTCCGTTTTGTTTACAAAGGCTGCCAACACTTCCTCAGAGTAATTTTTTTTTTAACTTTGTGCTTGACTCCATCGTTGTTAGTTACCATTGTTGTTTACATTTATATCGTACAAAAGATTTATTATAAGCATTTCTAAAATTATCAACTATGAAGTTTATTGCAAAGTTTTGTACTAACTACCGAGGTGTTAAATTATCGGATTGCATTAACATAAGGTTTTTCTATTGCTAATTAAGATTTGTTTACAATAAATCAATTACTATGTATTGAATATTGTTGATGTACGTGAACGTATCACCATAGACTAACTCTAAGACCAGTAGATCCCATACAAAAACGATTTTTTTCTTGGCTCAGTCAGTACTAGCACATCAGTACCAAGCTCTGTCCCAAGCTTAATAATGCGCCCCTAATAATGAACTCACACGAACACACTCTCAAATATTCTGTCAAAATAACACAGCAAATCAAAACAAAGGCGCAAATATGTATAGCAAGGTGCTGACTTCAAGGTGTAATTCAGACCAAGGGGTTCTACAACAGTGAACCAATTTCAAATCGCTAGTTGCATATTGATTGTTGGTATCACCGTGTATGTAAAATGCAAAATCGAGACAAGACAGGAAACGGGTTGGACGGAAACTGTCGTATGGACGGACTAGTTACCATCAGAATTTTCTAATGATTACTATTGTGGACTTGAACGAGTATGTAGGTGATTCCTTATGTTGACTTCTGACTTGGCGATTCCTTTGTTGAACGGCTATGAGGAGACTTGAGAACCAAACAAACAGACAGAATAAGACACTAGCATAATTTTCTTTAAAGTACTGACGATGGACACTGTCAGAGCGGAAACATAGCTACTATATAATCTTCGGTACCTTCCCAACACGGACCCATTGAAGTGAATTGACTATGTGAAAAATGGCCTACTGTAAAAATTCCGTCAAATTTTCATCGCAGCATCAGAATAACAAAATGTTATATTCTTTTATTATCACCACAAGTTCTGCAGAAAACGAATGTTTAATTTTCGAATTTTAAGCGTTATAAATATAAACCATTTATTTTAACTCCATTGCAATACTTAGCAATCGAGACATTGCAGCACGCAGCAAACATGCTCGTTTGGCTCAAGATGGCCGGTTTTGCATATCTCTGTACTCTGAGGATTACTAGGCAAGGTGAATTTAATATATTAGGTGGTCTATTTTCTTCAGTTGATTGGGAAGACGGGTGGAGAAGCGGGGTATCAAATGAGATTTAGCTGTGGAGCGAAAGAGTAAGGAACACTCAATAGTGTTATTACGCACATAATGACAGCTGTTTATTGCAATTTTGCCTAAGAGTGAAGTGTTCTAAATAAATGTAAATGGTATGGGCCAGGTAAGGTAAGACCAGAATACCGAAAATTCGGTAAAAAATACCGATAACCGCACAAAAGTGCACATACTGAAATTATCGGTAAACATGGATTACTTAAATTTCGGTACTAGTGGTGACAAGCGAAAAACGTTAGTAATTAACTATTTGCAATCGTTTATTTTTACCGAAAATTAAGTTTTTTTTCTGTTTTGGGTTTTTGGAATGCTATAATAAAAATGTTTAAAGCAAGGTTGTAAGATCTATTTTTTCGGATTTATTCCCCACTAAACGGATCAGAAAAATGTGAACAGGCTTTAATTAGGTATTTTATTTCCAAGTAGTTATTTTTATTCCAAGTAGACATGGCTGCTTGCTGACCACAAAATATGATTTTTCCATGTAAATACACATAATACTCTTCCTGTTTTGGTGCAGTTGCCAGACAAATAATGTAAGGGTATTCTCCTGGTGGTAGAGCATTGGACCACCCTTCGACAGGCTGAAATATATAGAATAAATTAGTATGTGTATATGAATCAAGTGCAATTCATTTCAATTTTTGAGATTCGTCGTATGATTTACATACAAATTGAATAATTAACTTACCTTCCAGTTTTTTCCTTGTATCCGCATCGATTAATAATGTCAATTCCTCCATATTTCCAGTGATCTACAATTGAATAATAAAAAAATATATTTCATTGGAATAAGGTAAATATTTCAATTCTGGAGGAATTTGCGAAGCCGTTTCTTCGTCTGTAAACAAACTTTCCAATCGTCAATTTTTCACGAATTACAGCTCAGTTCCTCTATAGAATTTTGCTGTTAGTGTCCTGAATTGAACTATAGCCCGCAACTATTGGCTAGCAATCGACTATGGGAATGTTTATTTACAAGCACAGAACCGCCTTTACAAATTTCTCCGGAATTTTCATGATCCGCTTATGGTAAATATTTCTACTCACCCTTCGGGTTGGCTGCCACAAATCTCAGTCTCTACAGCTGGTTTCTTTCTTTATTTTAAAACAAAATTCGAAACTATTTAGCCTGAAGGCGAGGAGGCGGTACAATTGCAATAAGTCCTAAACTTCGCAATGGCGGTAGTGTTGATTCTCAGATGCAGCGCAGTGATAAAATTTTAAACCAAATTTAGGTAAAAAAATACGTAAACATTTGAAAATCCACTTTACTTAAAAAAATAAGTAAAATTTATCGTAATCAGTCGTTAAATTTTACCGAAATTTTAGGTTTTACTACAAAACCTAATTTTCGGTAAAATTAAAACCTAATTTTCGGTAATATTATCTTAGCGTGTATGCCAGATCACTATTTTACTTGATATGGATTGTATTAGTATACGTCTAAACATGGCTGAAATTCTCATTTACAGTACTGAGACCACCTGAGATATTAAATTCACCTTGATTACTAGGGGCACACATACACAAACTGGGTTTCAGAATGTAATCTGTCACTGTGGTGTCAGTGTCAATGGCTTTCTTTTGCTTCATGGGACTAAAACAGTACACTGAAAGTAGAATTGGTAAAAAGTTGAATTCTAAAATGTACTAATTTTTAAAATATGAGGTTTTTGAGAGTACAAGCAATTGCCAAAAATCTTTAAAATCTTGATTTATCTAAAAAAAACTGACATTTTTACATTCAGATATCTGTATGTAAAAAAAATAAAAATAAAGTGTGCATCTGGCAGCCCTGTCTAAAAAGCTTCTCGAGCCTATACAGAATTGCAGACCAAACAGCCCCTAAGAGAGTACACAAAAAAATCTCATAATGAATGGAAAATAATCACTAGAAATTCAATTAACTTCTAAGTGAATCAGGAAGTGAAAAATGTTTTGCAAAATCAAGTCTTATGTATCCAGTGAAATTTAAATGATTTTTTTTTCTGCCGGCCTATTTCCTCACATGGTGACAATCACCACGCCAAGAAGACGACTCCACCACCTGGACCCTACCTAACGATTCATGAATATGAGCAGGGACCAACGGCTTTACTTCCCTTCCGAAGGAAGACGTGACCAGATTTTTTCGCCTCAGAAAAACCACCGACGTCGACTGGGATTGAAACCAGACCCACTGGGGTGCCAAGTAGCAGTCACGCTTACCACTTTTTTATTTTTCTAAATAATATTCATGTACAAGTCACTTATTTTATATTGGAAAATGTCTACATGTGTTTCCAGTAGTAGCTAAGTGAAATAATTTTACAGTGTAATCAACCAACGCAGGAGAATGAGACAACTCAGTTGAAAGGAAATCCGTTAGCTTGGCCTAGGCAAGTCTATTTTAATAACAGGTTAAAATCTAAACGAAAGCTTTTTGGATTACAACCGTTTCGGCATCTACAACATCTTGGCACTTTTAGACAACAATCAAAGCATCGAAAGAAAGCCCGGTTCAATCGGCCAGACAGTGTAAAGTAACTGGCGAACATGAACATTCATGCTCAGAAGCGAAAGTCGCGTCCGCTGGTTTCGAGCTGCAGGCAATGACACAGCGGTAGTGGGTGAAACGATGATCTACTTGATTTTCCCCGCGAATCGCGACGTGGCGATAATAATCATAATCTTTGAGTTGAAGGATGTTGGCCTAAGTAGCTTACACCATTGCTAAACGAATCAGTAGAGGAGAAAGGATTGTGCAAAATTTCTTGAAAAATGATTAAAATTACAGCATACGGAAGCAGAACAAGGGTAACTCGAAAATAATCAGTCGTGAACGGAACCGCATCATTCAGCTTGGTGAGACCGGAAAATTGAATTGCTCAGCGCTCAAAAAGGAACTTGATATATCGATATGCAAAAAAAACCAGAGAAATTGACCAGAAACTTTGGAGGTGGGAGTCATACCATAAGACTTCCACCAGAATGAAAACTACATTGAACTGCTGAATAGTGTTTTGAGCCCATACAGAGAACGTCCATTAAATAAATCACGCAAAAAGTAAATTTTTATAACCCACACCCCCTTGTCACGTCTTTTGTATGGTTTTTCATTTTTTTTGTATGGATTGTCACGTTTTGCCAAACCCCCCTCCCCACCTACTGCGTGACATAATTAATAGACCTTCCCATACTGATGACGTAATGGATGAAGAATTCGTCTTTCAATAAGATATCCACGGTCCACGGAATCCATGGATGAATATGGATTTCCGGAAAAACTAACGCGGTTGATCAAAACAACGATGGATCGAGTGATGTGTGTCGTCCGAGTATCAGGGATGCTCTCGAGTCCCTTCGAATCTCGGAGAGGGTTACGGCAAGGTGATGGATTGTCGTGTTTGTTGTTTAACATTGCACTGGAAGGTGTGATTCGAAGAGCTGGGATAGACACGAGTGGCACGATCTTCAGGAAGTCTGTCCAACTATTTGGCTTCGCCGACGACGTTGATATCGTAGCACGTAACTTTGAGACGATGGCGGAAACGTACATCAGACTTAAGGCTGAAGCTGGTAGGATTGGGCTTGTGATTAATGCGTCGAAAACAAAATACATGAAGGGAAGAGGCTCACGAGAAGACAATGTTAGCCTCCATAGCACTGAGTTCAGATCGACGGTGATGAAATCGAGGTAGTAGACGAATTCGTGTATCTGGGCTCATTGATGACCGCCGATAACGACACCAGCAGAGAAATACAAAGGCGCATTATGGCTGGCAATCGTGCCTACTTTGGACTCCGAAGGACGCTAAGATCGAACAAAGTTCGCCGAACCACAAAGTTGACCATCTACAAGACATTAATTAGACCGGTAGTTCTCTACGGCCACGAAACATGGACATTGCTAGTGGAGGACCAACGCGCCCTTGGAGTCTTTGAACGGAAGGTGCTGCGTACCATCTACGGTGGAGTGCAGATGGAAGACGGAACGTGGAGGAGGAGAATGAACCACGAATTGCATCAGTTGCTGGGAGAACCTCCCATCGTACACATCGCAAAAATCGGTCGACTACGATGGGCTGGGCATGTCGTAAGAATGTCGGACGACAGCCCTGTGAAAATGGTTCTCGAAAACGAACCGACAGGTACAAGAAGAAGAGGCGCGCAACGAGCAAGGTGGATCGATCAAGTAGAAGGCGACCTGCGGACCCTCCGCAGACAGCGAGGCTGGCGAGTGACAGCCATGGACCGAATAGAATGGAGACAACTTTTGTGTACAGCAGAGGCCACGCCGGCCTTAGTCTGATTGGTAAGGTAAGGTAACGGTCCACGGAAGCAAAGTATCAAAACAATGATTTAACAGAGTGAGACATCACATCAAGGCTCGGACACGGCCAGCACGAAGTCCTGACCTAAATCCCATTGACATTTTGGGGAATTCTCGTCCAGACGGGTGTTCAGCGAAGGAAGATAGTTTGGATCGTTTCAAGAACTCCAAGCAACCCAAGAGAAACTGTTTTTTTAAACAAGTCTGAAAAATGATAAACAAACTAACAAGTACTTAGAGTACTAATTGTAGGTTTAACGATGATGATCATGCTTCAATAAAATAAACATTACGCTGCGCTTATAGGAATTTCCAATCCCAAAAAATGTTTTGTTTCTTCAGTTAAGTACCTTCAAAACAGCTTTCTTGTGAAAATAACGCATCTCATGGCCCACTACAGTAAACAATTCTAACATCTTTGAATCGAAAAACATTTAATTCTTTGAATCGAAAAACAATCAGAAAAATGACCCTGCGCTTATAGGAACTTCTAGCACCGTATTTATGTTCACTGTTATATGAATATTTCATGGGAATGGGAGGGACCATCAAGGCACCTGATTGAGGCACTCTGGATGGGGAGAGTGAGAATGCCTACTCCCCATCGCTTCCTCTTCTTCCCGCTCATTGAGGCATCCTAATGTTAGACAGCTCGCTCTTTTGACCAATTGTGCAATCTTATAAACGTTTCAAGTGATGTTCCCAATCGATACAGATATCTGTGTCCGTAAAAGAAAAGTCTGGGTATGTGGCAACCCTGTCAAAAGCTTTTCCAGCCTATACACTCCCGTTTCATTGTACTCAATTTTTCAGTACAATTGTATACTCATAAACCTTCATAAAAAGTGGGGTATAAAATAAAATAGGGTGGATCCACTTTTTACGAAAATTGAATAACATTTCCGTGAGAGAAAAGAGATAGTATACAATTGTACTCAAGAATTGAGCACAATGAAACGAGAGTTTATCGGAATTTCACACAAAACAGTACTCAAGAGAGTAAAGGGTCACCAACAATTAATACGTTGCGGATGCGTTGACGTAAGTTTGACCGAAAAGCTATGGGAAAACTGTCAAATTCACGCAAACGCATCCGCAACGTATCAATTGTGGGCCAGCCATAAGCAATGAACGTAGGAGAATGAAAAAAACTCAGTTAAAGGAAAAACCGTTAGCTAGGCCTAGGTAAGTCTACGTTAATAAGAGGTTAAAATCTAAACGAAAACTTTATGGATCCTTAAAATTGTTCACTTTAGTTTCACAGACCAACAGGACACTAATCTTTGGAATGAGTTAGAATTAAAGCCTGTCCATGTTAAATTTTGAAGACTTTTCATTCAGTGTAGACTTTGAATTATTTCACGGATTACTGAAACATTTCACTCATAGAACAGGTGAATCTCTCTACTTTATTTTGTGTTATATCATGTTTACATTCTTGTTGCATTCAGTAAAATGGCGTCGAATCATGTGGAAGTGCGCAAACGATTCCCTTTGTACGAGCAGCAGGAAAATCCGACTTTATCGGTATGCGATCTTGCCAAGCAACTAAAACTACCGAAAAGTACCGTGTTTTGTGTTTGCAAATCATTTGCCCAGCGCTTGACTGTAGATCGGAAGGTTGGCACTGGAACAAATCGAAAAGTATGCTCCCGACAAATGGACAAGAAGGTGGTAGCCCTTATTGAGAAAAATCCCTTTCTGTGTGAAATGTGGATCGCAAAGTTGGGAAGTCAAAATCAAACGTATAAAAAGTGGAGCAGGGGCAAGGCCTTAAAGCTTACAAAGTGAAAAAGCTGCCCAACCGTGATAAGAAGCTAAATTTTACTGCAGAAAGCCGTGCAATGGAACATTACCCAATGTTTTAGCAAACATTTTCTTGTATCATAATGGACGACGAAACATACGTACTCAAAGACTTTAAACAGCTTTTGGGTCTGGCTTTCTACACCGCAAAGCAAAGAAACGCCGTTTTCGAGAATGTACGGACTAATAAGATGTCCAAATTCCCGAGGAAGTATTTGATTTGGTCGAAAATATAAAAGTTTCGGAAATCTCAAAATGGATGTGTACGAGAAAGAATGCCTGCAAAAGCTGTTGCTACCGTTTATCAGAAGACACAGCTCTCGAGCTCTTTTTTGGTCTGATTTGGACTCTTGTCACTATTCAAAATCCTTCCTGGAATGGTATAAGGTACAAGATGTCAAATACGTGCCAAAAACAGCCAATTCACCAAACTGTCCAGAACTTCGCCCAATAGAGAAGTACTGGGCTTTAGTTAAGCGGAAATTCTTCGAAACTGAGAAGAAAACAAATGGTACCGATGATTTCAAGAGATGATAGGGAATCCGCACGGCGGGCGTATCTGAAGATACCGTACGGAACCTGATGGTGGGTGTACCACACAAAGTTCGAGAATTTTACAGAAAGAAGGATAAACATTTTGATCAATTGTTTCTTATGCAGATATAACTGTAATATTATGAAATAAACAATCGGTTTTGTGGAACTATGTGCAATTGTTTTTTTTTTGCTGCTATTTTGTTGGTGTCCGAAATTGAACGTTGACAGGCTTTATGACCTCCATGCATGATATTACAGTTCAGTAGTCTGAACAAGGCATTAGCCAAACTAGATGCAAATACATATGAGTACATTATGAGAAGAATGCTCACTGGGTGACAATGCTGCAGCGTCGCATGGCTTTCGACAGAGAAGTGAAGAGATCCTTGTCGTTCAAAAGCTGTGAGTTAAACTGAAAAATAGATGTTTTCGGGTAAATAACACACACGGTGACTTAAAACAACCAATTTTATGTCTGCAGTGTCCTGTTTGCTAGGCTTAGGGATGTTACAATATTGCTTCTTCTCTTATTTATCATTTTCAGTTATGTAATGTTTTTCCCTAGAGGGTGTCCACGATGAAATTGCCACATTATGATATTGCTCTAACTTTTTAACCGTTGGGTAGAATTTAATGAAAATTTGGGAGGATTTAGTTCATAGTGCATTATTCACATCCTGCATGTTTTAAAGTCCTGTGATCAAAACTCGCGGAAATGGAGTCGAAAGAACAGCTCGTGCGTGATAAAATCTTGCGCATTCATCACGAGAACAAGGATCTCTCGCATCGTTCCATCGCTAAAACGTTGGGAATCGCGAATTCCACGGTGTCGCGAGTGATTAAGCGGTTCGAGGAACGGTTGACCACCGATCGGAAGCCCAGAAGTGAAGGGAAAAGTATTCCGTACAACACCAAAAATCACAACCGCGTAGTTGGGGCCTTCAACTGAAATCCGAACGCCTCCGTTCGGGATGTGGCTAAGAAGCTGCACCTAAGCCGAAGTTTTGTCCAGAAGGCCAAAACTAAGGCTGGGCTTCGAACGTTCAAGGTACAAAAGGCCCCTAATCGCGACGAGAAGCAGAACAAGTCCGCCAAAACCCGTGCCAGGAAGTTGTACCTCAACATGCTGACGAAAGTTGAATGCTGCATCATGGACGACGAAACATATGTGAAGGCCGACTTCAAACAGATCCCCGGCAACCTGTTTTTCACGGCCAAGGATAAGTTCAGCGTTCCGGAGCATGTCCGCACTCAGAAGATGTCCAAATTTGCGAAGAAATTCCTGGTTTGGCAAGCCATCTGCACGTGCGGGAAGCGGAGTGCACCTTTCGTGACCCAGGACACGATGAACGGACAGGTGTACATAAAAGAGTGCCTCCAGAAGCGGCTGCTTCCTCTCCTGAAGGCCCACAACGTCCCAACAATCTTCTGGCCGGATTTGGCCTCATGCCACTACTCCAAGGACGTGCTGGAAGTGGTATGCGGACAATAAGGTCAATTTCGTGCCGAAAATGTTCAACTCCTCCCAACACTCCGAGCTCCGCCCCATCGAGAAGTACTGGGCGATTATGAAGCAGCACCTTTTTAAACGACCTAAGGTAGTGAAGACAGTCGAGGAACTGAAGAAAGTATGGGTTTATATGCAAAAAACGGTTGATTCACAGGTTGTGCAGAATCTTATGGCCGGGGTTAAGGCCAAGGTGCGGGCATTTGCGTATGGACTGTAAATAAAATACGAGTAAAATGGTAAAATGAAGTTTAATAGTTATTTCTCAATCCCTGAAAATTTGATGGCAATCGGATGAAAACTCGAATTTTGCGAATCAATTTTGTGTGTGGTAATTTCATCGTGGACACTCCTTACTTCATTTATTCAACCATAAGGGGTTTAGAAATGTTATAATGTTATAAAGCCCGATTCAAAGTAAATTTGGACGCATTCAAGTGATCATAACTTCAGCATTCAACAACAAACATGGATGCTCATAACGTCAAACAAAAGGGCTTTCAAACAATTTGTAACAAGTTATTACAATTTCACCGTTTCGAGCGAACTGTCGCACTTTACTTGTGATCGATGCCATCATGATCTGCACAGTCGCTGGTGACACTGTACCGGTGAACTTATTCCTTTTTAAACGAGTTTGTTGTGCATTTGTCACTTCTTTACCGCATTGTCGAAGTTTTTGCTTGACAATTGCCCAATATTTTGCGAACGGTCGGAACTGAGGGAAATTGGGAGGATTAATCTCTTTGGCGACGGAATTAACAGATTCCGCCAAAACATAACGTTGGTCTTGTGTTGCCAAATGAAGGGTAAATCCGCTTTTACAGACACTCTTTAATGTGAATCTTCAACGTCATTGCGTGCGATGCGATGAAAACCTTGGTTCTAAGGCCACAATTGCAGATCCCTTGCCAAATAATTAGTTTCCGAGCAAACACATCAGCAAAAACAAATTCATACCTGGAAGGGACATCCCCATGACCAGTTACCAGGTAAAATTTTCGTCCGGGGATTTGTTTATAATCCATTTTGACATATGTTTCGTCATCCATTAAAATACAGCCATCAAATTTGGTCAAAACTTGTTCGTATAGTAATTGTGCTCGCTTTTTGGCCAATAAATTTTGTTTCAGCGGTTCGGATGTTTACTGGCACAAAAAAACTTACATCCTTCTCTTGAAAGAGAGTTGGAATCGTATTTCATTGCCAAATCACGTATGGAGACACCTGGGATGCCTTTCACGTACCTCAACACCATTCTCTTCATCTCTTTATCACTAGTGCCCACTTTTATGATAGATGCGCTGTCCACACTCCGAGTATTCTTGTAACGTTTGATTACAAGACACACCGTTGACTTTGAGAATTTTAACACTTTTGCTATTCTTGAGGCAGACCACGAAGGATTCTCTAGATGTTTGTGCACAATTAATTTTTTCTCAAGTTCCATGATCCGTATTCAGATGTCTATAATCAGAAAACTTCTTACCAATTTCTTTGTCAATGAAACATCAACAAATGCTTGTCAAACGTATTTTGTTCCAACTACCAGGGACGCGGTGGTGTATAAAACCGTGCGTCCAGATTTACTTTGAATCGAGCTTTAGATGTAAATAAGGGGGGGGTTGGCTCAGCTGGTGGTCAGCTAGTATACAGTTCTCATTTTTTGTAATAAATCCGAGAAGTATGAATCAGATTTGCCTGTTTCATAATCTTCTGATCGAAGTTTTTCTCATCAATTTTGACAACTTTCGTACAGGATAGCATCGAGGTAAAATCTAACAAGAGGATTTTTTTCAAAATATTATTGCACCAACACACGTTTACCTTTTGCTTAAAGTTATAAATATGGATCACTTTTCTACCGTCTCTCAAGACAACCACTCGAACGAAAACTCCTCTTCGCGTTTTCCACACACACCGAAATTTGTGGCACGTAATATCAATAATGCATAATATCAGTCTGTAAACAGCAGCATACTACGAGCTTCTACGAGAGCAACTTGAAGTTAACCTAAATGAAATTGCAGGCACTCACTTTGGTAGAGATGGTGAGCTGCTCACCTACTTGCACGATGTTTCAGGAGGGTAAATTTGAAAATAAAATTCAACTACGAAACAAATAAGATTATTTATTTCACGTTGCGCTGTTTTGAGGGCTACCACTTCTCCCCTTCATATAAGTTGACTGACGATTGAAAGAAGTTATTGCATTGAATTTCTGTTTAGTTCATCATTTAGGTTGAAACGGTCGCTCGATGGCTACTACAATGGTCGCCTAACAAAACGCGTTCTGATAGCCACAAATCCCAATAGGTTCTTATTTTTTGCTAGCTGCTGAGCTGTTTTTGCCTTTTACTGAGATTCATGCTTCTCTAGTCGTGAGGTGGTAAAGTATGAACGAAGATTTGGAAGCGTTTCTCCTTAAAGCCGCATTTAACGAAGCAGTTTTTCCCCGGCGGTAGGTGCAAACACTCGTGCGCCGTTCTCGAGCATCTGTCAGCAAAGTGTCACATCACGTAACCATCACACAGCACACGTTGCTAATTTTTATTTCCCCACCAGGGGAGCTGATTTATCTTCTCCGGAGGATAAAAACCAAAGCGAAGAAAGAATCGGGTTTCCACGCTAGTTGAATATTCAAATCCCCTCAGCTGTGACCACGAGCGGCTACCGAGCAGAGAAAGCCACTAATAGTAAAATGTATGAAGAATTTATATTTTCCATTTCTCACAAAACGGTAGCCTCTTAAGCTCCCTACTCTAATACCATCATCCTGCTCTTCAGCAAGACACTCGGTGAAGCTCCTCTTGAGGTAACGGAGTATTGCGGAGTGAATCAGCTGGAAATGAATTTCCACACATTTTCTTGCAGAGTGCCATCTCGAGGCAAGAGATATTGTTATCATTTGTAGCAGTGCTTTCTCGACCGGAAGGAGGAAATCGGTCATACGCACATAGGCGGGAGCAGCTCTCTCAGTAGTACCCTTGATTTATTTAAAATTTTGGGTTTTTTTATCGTTGATTAAAAAGTATACTAAGGTTTTGGGCAATAGTGGAGACGACTTCTTTTAATACTTTTACCCACTGTTTCTTCAAGGTTCTCGAACATTCCAGGTGTTTTGCAAAAATTGGCTCATGAGGGCTTCTTAATGGAACAAAGTTCAGGCGCGCTCGGTGGGTTGAAGTCTTTTGGTACAAAAATAGTCTTGTTATCTCTGTACCAGTCTAATACCAGCCGGTGGTAGGATCCAAAATCCGGCCAAAATAGCGTCCAGTCTCTCTAAGGCCCCAAGAAGGACAGCAGGCGGAGGCCGTCGACTTGGTAGATTTGCCCACTTATGGTTACCGTCGTGATGTATTGCTCATCTCTCCAAACCCATAGATGGCCTGCCAAACCAAGAACCTTTTGGCGATTTTGAACACCTTCTTCGCCCTTACCTCATCAAAAACGGCATAATGCTTTGTGTTCACCTTGACGTGAGCCTCGCCGTCCATCACGACGAATCTCGGTTTGGCAGCCACTCTCGGTACAGCTTCTTGGTGCGGGTTTTATTTATTTATATAAGCACAACATCTTCAACAAGAAGATCGCAGAGACTCGATCACAAAAATGTTATAATTCTATTCTTTTATACTAATTTACTAATGTTAAAATCAAAAAGAGTCACACACTTGATTGAACAACCTACAACATGAATTTATTTCGTCCATAAAGAGTACGGTGGCCGTGAAATCCACACAACAGTTGACGATCTCCGGAGCTGACGAACTGCGTAA
>JASCZW010004059.1:0-37493 GCA_034211315.2 Aedes japonicus | reverse complement strand
CAAGGAAAACGCGTGTAAATCGGTGAAATCGTTTATTTAAAAAATCAAATTAAATTTCTTTTTCAAGTTCAATTAGTATAAAATTCAGGAAAAATATTCAGTTAGGCTTCCGCTTTTCCAAATCCGAATTGCCGGGCCTTACGCTTGACCCCTGCCATCAGATTTTGTACAGCCACCTTGTCCACCTTCTTCGCCGCAGAAAGCCAGTTTGCCTTGAACTGCTGCTCGTCCTTAGCAGTTTTTTGGTCTTCTTTAGGTTCCGCTTGACAATAGCCCAGTATTTCTCAATTGGGCGGAGCTCTGGCGTGTTGGGAGGGTTCTTGTCCTTGGGAACCACCTGCACGTTGTTGGCGGCGTACCACTCCATGGCCTTTTACCGTAATGGCAAGATGCCAAATCCGGCCAAAACAGTACGGAACAACCGTGTTTCTTCAGGAAAGGCAGCAGACGTTTATTCAAACACTCTTTCACGTAAATTTCTTGGTTGACAGTCCCGGAAGCTATGAAAATGCTGCTTTTCAAGCCACAGGTACAGATGGCTTGCCAAACCAGATATTTCTTTGCGAACTTTGACAGTTTCGTGTGCTTGAAAATATCTGCTACCTTTCCCTTCCTTTTGCCGTATAAAACTCCTGTCCCGGAAGCTGCTTGTAGTCGGCTTTGACGTAGGTTTCGTCGTCCATTACCACGCAGTCAAACTTCGTCAGCATCGTCGTGTACAGCCTCCGGGATCGCGCTTTGGCCGTCGTATTTTGTTTATCATCGCGATTTGGAGTCACTACCTTCTTGTAAGTCGATAGTCCGGCTCGTTTTTGGCTCGATGCACGGTTGTAGACGATACACCCAGCTTATTTGCGGCATCTCGGAGAGAGAGGTTAGGGTTTCGCTTGAAACTACCGGCAACTCTCTTTGTCGTTTCAGCGGCTTCCGGTTTTCGATTTCCCCCCGATCCAGACTTCCTGGCTGTCGACAAACGTTCCCCAAACACTTTAATTACATTTGTAACGGTTGATTTGGCAACTTTTAGCGATTTTGCCAACTTTGCGTGCGAGTAGCTCGTATTTTCGCGATGCGCGAGCAAAATTTTGATGCGCTGCTCTTCTTGCTTGGACGGCATTTTGACAACTGAAGAGTGAATTCCAAAATCAAAATAGGAGCAACATTCGACACACACACACCTTCAAAATGAGGGGTGTTCAGGTTTTTTAAATGCAAAATTGAAAGAAATACGTCAAGTTGATATTGACCAAATTTTGACCGTATCGCCCTTTAATTCAAGCAATAATATCAACATTTTCGAGTTGAATTATCTTAATAAAGCCCTTGTGAACAAATTTATTTAATGTGTGCTCCATTTTTATTAATAACATCCTCGAGCCGACGCCGAGAGCCAGAGCATGCCTTTTGGACGTAGTCCTCAGGGTTTCACACTAGGGTGTGATGTTTTGAAGGCTCGTGCTTCAACATATGCCCAAATCGAATAATCCAACGAATTAGGATGTGGACTGCTAGGCGGCCACAAATCCTTCGGTCAAAGCTTCATGTTATCGTTCAACCATTGTTGGGTTCGATTGGATGTGTGACACGGCGCTCCATCCTGCTGAAGGACAACGTTTTAGTCCTCGGAGAAGTTGACCTTCACCCAGGGAAGCACTTGGTCCTTTAAAATACCGATTTACACTTCGGTATTGATTTTAACTCCAGCATCAATGAAAAAAGGCGGCATTTTCAAACCGTTGGACGCCACCAAGCCAAACATCATGACACCAGCCGGATGTTTGGTTTTAAATTTGAATTTCACTTTGTCCGGAACGTTCTCCATTTTCTGCGGTGAAATGAACTGGTCCGTGCGGCTGTTCGCCACATCATCGATGCTGACGTTTTCGGTGCTGAATTTTTATGCGGTAAACTGTTGTCAAATTGCATCCTACCATCTTGACAATCTCTTTCGGCTTCTTCTGGGTGAGCAACAAACTGGTGATCACTTCTTTCGCGAACATTTTGACGAATTGGCTATAAAACAAATAGAATGTTTGGATGCAGCACTTGAAAGTAAACATAAACAAATACAGTTTCGACAATTAGTCACTAGCCACACGAATTAACCCAATACTCAAGTTTGAACATTTCGCATTATTTTCTGCCGCACCCTGTATATCCTGAATGATTTATGAAGATAATTAGAAATACCAGTATCCTTTGGACCATTCGGTAATAGCATAAGTAAGATGGTTCAAAGGATCGCAACCAAGTAACAATCATACTGCCTATTAGCCGTTGTTTAAATTTATCAGCGATTTATTATTGCAATAGATATGCTAATTTGCTTCAAAGCAGCTCTCTATGATGCGAAAGATGTGTCGTTAATAATTTTAATTTAGGCTGTTTTTATAACCTTTTCTAGTAAGAAGGTGAAGTCTAAATCAGTCTTGCTTTAAAAAATAATTGAAGAGGAACTCTATCTTTTATCAAACCATTCAGTAATTCAATAATAAAGCACCTTCATATTTGTTTTACAGAGCCATGAAAAAATATTGCATAAGCACGTTTTATCTTTATAAAAACCATCACTAAGCAATTTGGACTCGAACGAGAGCATAAAGCATTTATTGTAGCATTTTGCACTACATGAAGTTTATGATAAGATTTTGTTCCTTTGGTTTATGTTTAGATGAGTCACTAAGATACAAGCAAGCGCAAATTCATGCATTTTCAATTGAAATTTTCATTCCCTAGTGAACAAGCAAGCGAAACAGTTCGCTTTTTCCGTGCTCCGTTGCGTTTAATGGTTTCTAAAGGTTCATTTGTTGAAATTTCAGTATTTGTTTTCCTCGACATTATTGGCCTCAGTTCTCATCGAGTTTTTTTTTTTCTGAAGTGGAGGACCTTTAGTTAATACAGTGTTCAGCGGTAATTAATTTAGTGCAATCAAGTGACAAGCCATTTTGCCGCATCTCAGCGTGATCACGCATGCTGTTTCATCGGCTGTAAGGGTCCGTCGCAACACACTCGTTGCGTCCCGCTCATCACCGGTATAGGCAGCCCGGTCATCGCCCGACCGCACCAGCAGCACCAGCAACAGTAGCAGCTCAATCATACATATAAGATAAGTGTTTTGTTTTCCTCTTTCTCCCCTGAATTGACCGTATTTCCATTTGTGTTGTCGTTTGTGTTAAGCTAAATCTTTATTGTTTTGAATTGTATTGAATATTGTGTTTTTTGCCTCAGTGGTTGAGCATAATAAGCTCCCACGGGTGCGACATGGATGAATTGTCGGAAGATGATTCATCCTTGACGCCAAATAATGAGTCCCATAAAGTTATCCGGTCACGAGCCTATCCACCTGATTCAGCTGGTCCATGGGTTGTATACTTTCAGCCCAAAACGAAACCTCTAAATGTTTATCAGATCAGTAATGATCTGACGAAACGATTCTCGGCCGTGACTGAAATAATTAAGATCAGACCCAATAAACTTCGGGTAGTTGTGTCCAACCTGAAACAGGCGAACGAGATTGCTGTCTCTCAGTTCTTCACACTCGAGTATAGAGTGTACATCCCAGCTCGAGGTATTGAGATTGAAGGTGTGGTCACCGAAGCGACTTTGACCCCTGAGATCCTGATGAAGCAGGGGGTTGGTCGGTTTAAGAACCCTCTGCTTCCTCCAGTTCAGATACTGGATGTGAGAAAACTCGGAAAAGTATCGATCACTAAGGGTGAAAGAAGTTCACTCCGTCAGATTCGTTTCGCGTGACCTTCTCTGGCTCAGCCCTCCTCAATACGTCGAGTTGGGAAAACTTCGACTACCTGTGCGCTTGTTTGTACCACGGGTAATGATCTGCCAAAAATGCCAGCAGATGGGACATACGACCTCCCACTGCGGCAATAAGGCACGCTGCTCAAATTGCGGGGAGAAACATGAGGATGGCGCCTGCGCAGACAACACACCAAAATGCGCTTTCTGCAAGGGTACTCCTCCTCATGCTCTCTCGTTATGCCCGGCGTACAAGCAACGCGGGGAAAAATTGGAACGATCACTTAAACAGCGTTCAAGGCAATCTTTCGCCGAAATGGTGAAAAAGCCTCACCATCACCCAATGTGAATACGAATCCCTTTGCTCCTCTGTCAGATGACGAGTCTGATTTTGACTTGGTTGAAGAGGGAACATCATTCAGCTTTCCGGAAGGCACTTCACGAAAGCGAAGACGCGTTCGCCCACGGAAAGTTGCTGAGCCGGAGCCCAAAACCAACTTGCCAATTTTAAAAAAGGTGGAAAAAGGGAAAATCCTAGTCCTCCTGGTTTCCGCAGTAGTAACTACTCCCAGGACTTTCCATCTCTTCCGGGGACATCAAAAACCCTAGCACCCCGATTTTAAGAACAGAAGTTCCTTCTCCATCAGGACTGTTCTCATTTGATGATATTGTTGAAAGTATTTTCAAGTTCCTCGAAATTTCTGACCCTCTTAAAAGCATTGTTCTGGCAATGCTTCCCACAGTGAAAACGTTTTTGAAGCAATTGACAATCAAGTGGCCCCTCCTTGCAGCAATCATTTCCTTCGATGGATAATTTTCCAAATGAGGTCGGGGATTTGATCACTGTTCTACAGTGGAATTGTCGAAGTTTGATTCCTAAATTGGAATCTTTTAAATTTTTGGCTCACACTACCGGTTGTGATGCATTCGCTCTTTGTGAAACATGGCTCTCTTCCGAAATCGATCTTCATTTTCACGATTTCAATATAATTCGTCTTGATCGAGAGGATTCACGTGGAGGAGGAGTACTTTTGGGGATCAAAAAGTGCTACTCCTTCTATAGAGTGAATTTTCCTCAAACTCCAGGTATTGAAGTTGTCGCATGTCAGGCTGTTATTAAAAATAAAAGCCTTTGCATTGCTTCTGTATATATTCCTCCTAGAGCCTCGATAAACCGAAAACAACTCTCAGATATTTGTTCGGTCCTTCCTTCTCCACGGTTGGTCATGGGAGATTTTAACTCTCACGGTACAGGCTGGGGAGAACTGTACGATGACAACCGATCTTCCTTGATATATGACCTCTGTGACAACTTCAACATGACAGTACTTAACAATGGAGAAGTAACACGTTTGGCTGGTACATCCTCAGTTGGCAGTAGATTAGACCTCACACTTTGTTCGAATTCATTATCGTTGGATTGCACATGGAATGTGATTCAAGATCCCCACGGTAGTGATCACTTGCCCATAAAAATTTCGGTTGCCACCGGGTTCAATCCGTCGAAATCTGTCAACGTCACGTATGATCTTACCCGTCACATCGATTGGACAAAGTTTAGGACAGCAGTAGATGAAGCCGTAACGACGGTAGAAAGGCTTTCACCGCTGGAAGAATATAACTTCCTCTCAACCTGATCTTAGACAGCGCGCTTCAAGCTCAAACTCGACCAGTTCCAGGAACGTCATTTCACCGGAAACCTCCTTCTCCATGGTGGGATCAGCAATGCACCGAGGTTTACCGTAAAAAGTCCGACGCGTTTAAAGTTTTCCGTAGACGTGGAACACCTGAGCACTTCGAAGTATACACGGCTCTCGAACGCGAGCTTAAGAGCCTCATCAAGGCCAAGAAACGCGGATACTGGCGAAAATTTGTGAACGGGCTATCGCGCGAAACGTCGATGAGTACTCTTTGGAACACGGCGCGAAGGTTGCGTAACCGAACTACGAACAACGAGAGCGAAGAGTACTCGGACCAATGGATCCTCAAATTCGCGCGAAAAGTGTGTCCAGATTCGGTGCCGGCACGGATGATTCCTCGCGAAAACACGAATTCGATAGATGAGATTAGCCAACCCTTTTCAATGGTAGAGTTCTCTCTCGCACTCTTTTCGTGTGGCAATACGGCTCCAGGGGCTGATAGGATCAAGTTCAACTTGCTTAAGAACCTCCCAGACGTCGCGAAGAGGCGCATGTTGAACTTGTTTAATCAGTTCCTGGAACTCAACATTGTACCGGATGATTGGAGACGGGTGAGAGTTATTGCCATTCAAAAACCTGGTAAGCCCGCGTCCGACCACAACTCCTATCGACCCATCGCGATGTTATCTTGTATTCGAAAGTTGTTGGAGAAAATGATCCTTTTCCGTCTGGACAAATGGGTTGAGTCGAACAACCTGCTTTCAGATACTCAATATGGTTTCCGTAGGGGTAAGGGAACGAACGACTGTCTCACGTTGCTTTCCACGGATATTCAGTTAGCTTTTGCTAAAAAGAGCAAATGGCTTCTGTATTCTTGGATATAAAGGGGCTTTTGATTCAGTATCTGTTGAAGTTCTTTCAGATAAACTCCACGCTTGTGGCTTTTCTCCATTAATGAATAATTTTTGTACAATTTGCTGTCAGAGAAACATATGAGCTTTTCTCATGGAACCTCTACAGCTTCACGATTTAGCTACATGGGTCTCCCCAGGGATCATGTTTAAGCCCCCTTTTGTATAATTTTTATGTCAAAGACATTGACGGTTGTCTAGGTGACAACTGTACGTTGAGACAACTTGCAGATGACGGCGTAGTGTCTGTCACGGGACCCAATGGGGTCGATCTGCAAGGACCCTTACAGGATACCTTGGACAATTTGTCTACTTGGGCTCTAGAGCTAGGTATCGAATTCTCTACGGAGAAAACTGAGTTGGTAGTTTTTTCAAGGAAGCATAACCCTGCACAACCGAAGCTTCAAATTTGGGGTAAGCCGATAACTCATTCTATGTCATTTAAATATCTTGGGGTCTGGTTCGATTCAAAGTGCACCTGGAGATCCCATATTGAGTATCTGAAGCGAAAGTGCCAGCCAAGGATCAACTTTCTCTGCACAATTACCGGGACCTGGTGGGGAGCGCATCCGCAAGATCTTCTAACGTTGTACCGGACAACGGTTTTGTCGGTTATGGAATACGGTAGTTTTTGTTTTCAGTCAGCGGCTCGGTCGCACTTAATTAAACTGGAACGTATTCAGTATCGGTGTCTTCGTATCGCGTTAGGTTTCATGCACTCGACTCACACCATGAGTCTTGAAGTGCTGGCTGGCATGTTGCCACTCTCAGATCGGTTTACAGAGTTATCTCTCCGGCTCATCACCAGGTGTGAAGTTATGAACCCCCAGGTGATCGAAAATTTTGAGAAGCTTCTTGAGTTGAATCCTCAAACGCGCTTCATGACTTTGTACCATTTGTACATAACACAGGACGTCAGCCCTTCGCCGAACATTTCCAATCGTGTTTGCTTCTCCGATTTCGACAATTCGGTACATTTTGATTTATCCATGAAGCAGGAGCTTCATGGAATCCCAAACATCATCGTCCTATGATTGCTCCTGTGATATTTGCTGCAAAGTTTGGCCAAGTTGATTCCACTAAATCGTTCTTCACTGACGGATCATTGATAGAGGAGTCAGCAGGCTTTGGAATATTTAATGAAATTTATAGCGCCAACCGTAAACTTCAAGCTCCTTGTTCCGTATATGTCGCTGAATTAGCGGCAATACACTTTACGCTAGAAATTGTTGCCTCACTAACACCGGATCAGTACTTCATTTTCACGGATAGTCTCAGTTCTATAGAGGCTATTCGCTCCTTGAGACCGGTAAAGCACTCCTCGTATTTTCTCATGAAAATACAGGAGCTTCTAAGTGCTTTATCTTCGCGTTATTTTATCATCACCTTTGTATGGGTCCCTTCTCATTGTTCAATTCCGGGCAATGAGAGAGCGGACTCGCTTGCAAAGGTGGGCGCTATAGAAGGCGATATTTATGATCGACAAATCGCCTTTAATGAATTTTTTACTATTTTTCGTCAACAGTCACTCGTCAGCTGGCAGTATAAATGGAGTAAAGGAGATTTGGGGCGATGGCAATATTCTATCATCCCAAAGGTGTCGAAGAAATCTTGGTTTGAGGGGATGGATGTGGGACGAGACTTCATTCGTGTCATGTCTCGCCTCATGTCCAATCATTATTCTTTGAACGCTCATTTATTCCGTGTTGGACTGAGCGACAGCAATCTCTGTGAATGTGGGCAAGGTTACCAGGACGCAGATCACATTGTTTGGTCATGTGCTGAGCATCGTGGAGTCAGATCTGAGCTTTATGATTCCCTTAGGGCTCGAGGTAGACAACCCAATGTACCGGTTCGAGATATTTTGGCTGTACGTGATCTGGAGTTTATGAAACTCATTTATGTGTTTTTGACTAACATTAGCCTTAGATTGTAGTTAGTTTAACATGTATGTTTAGTTTAAGTTTTTTTTCTGTGTTTGTGTGTTTTTTTTCTCCTTCAAAAATGTTCGAATAAAAGAAAACCAAAAATTGTATAGTTTTAAGTTTTTTGAAGTTTTATGTAAACCATAATTTAAATTCCCGCCCATCTCCCTATCCGTTAAATTGTAATTCCTATTAACCTCGAGTAACCGCGAGTAATCGGTTCTATCCCCTAACTTTAGATTTAAGATACATGATGTATACAAATATGAAAACTTGGCTCTGTAAAGTTGATTCGATTGAGCCTGTACAAATAAATGATTAATATTTAAAAAAAAAAATTGAAATTTTACCAATAACAACCTTTTTACTACGTTATTGATACTGCAGGCCATAGTTGGGAACATACAAAAAATGATGTCAGTAACATTTCCAATAACTAAAAATTCGTAGTGATAATGTGTGTGATTCTGATTCTGATTCGCTCAACCCAAACTTGGTCGGTGTGGAAAATTATGTTGACGATGAGTGGGTAGAAGAAGATTCTTTTAGTTCTGAAGAAGAGGATAACGGCGAAAAAACATACGTGTCGAAGTGTGGCAATATTCAATGGAGCACTAATTGTCCGAATGTAGTGAAATTGCATCTGCACGAAAATTTAATGTGGATTTGAGTACAATCAAAACCCCACTGGACGCGTTCATCTTGTTCGAAGATGATTCTATTTTACAGATCATTTGTCAATTCTCCAATTCGAAAGAAAGTCATGATCTTGACTTCGGAAGCATTGACAGAAATGTGCTTCTTGTCTGGATCGATGTTTTTAATGCCGCAGAAAAAACCATGACTCGGAACACATGTTCGGGAGTTGCGGTCATCGGACGACGCACAGTGGGACGAAAAAGTAGGACATGGGTATTTGCGGCGAAACTAATAGGTGTGGCCCATTGATGTTTTCTACAATATTTCTACATTTTTGGAGAACTTTATTTTTGTGTTAACAAATTTGATTTAAGGGTTGTTTACACCAAGATAAAAAAAAATAACTTTTTTATTTCTGGTTTAAACCGATAACTATGTATTAAAACATTGTAGATTAGATCATTTCATTAAACTTTGTACAGCATAAAAACTTTCTATCTTTTAACTGGACATAGTTGTGGGGTGAAAAAGGAATGAAAAATTTAAACCCCTGTTGGTTGCGCCCCATCGAAATATAACTACTGAACCCGCTGACAAACTACGCCACTGACCAACCACACCCGCGGTCTATACGAGGGATTGTCGTTTGACAATAGGTCAAGGCGGACCCAATACCAAACGTAAACAATAGTGAGAAAATACATAAAACGGTTACGACTGAATTCCCTAAAATTACCTTAAAAACTAATCTTAAATCTACTTAAACCTTGAAGTAAATAGTTGTGGAATAGTTATCGAAGTAACTAGTTGTGAGAATAATAACTAAGCTTAAGTCGCGAGAGCCAGAAGGTAAGAATACAAAAATAAATAAAATTGCCATAAAGTTCTTACTACGTACATTACACATTAGGCACTAGGGCATAAACGATATCTGAAAGTTCTTTCCTGTATTACCAGCTTGGAAAAGGAAAAGGTGAGCTAAATAATACTCAAGATTAAAACATAATCCTAAAAGTATACTTAAACAAAGATTTCGACAGTCAAACAAAACGGCGTCAGCATAGTTGAACTGTTACCGTAAAGGGATAACAAATTAAAGTTTGGTGGCTGTTAAGGTCAATTTGCGCCAGCGAGAATCACTAATGTAAGTCTTAAAATTATATTTACTCTAACTTAGACTAAATAACTATGCTTAACAGGAATTTTGTAACTTTATTCATCAATAAATCAACTGGATTGTGAGTGAAGTTCACGGAATTTCGATTCGCCCTCGCTGTGACCAACACTTTACAAAATTCATTACGAATCGGTCCAAAATGTCGAAGAAATCCTCCAACTCAAGGCGGGAGATGGCGGTAGGACGGATGACGGACAATCTAGTAGCAGGTAACGCTGAGATCGTCGAAGTGGAAACCGCGACCAGTCCCGTCGTTGTAGTTGCCTTTCCCAGCAATCCACAGGTAAATTCTGACCAAGCTGGTATTCAATCGGTGCCCCCTCCACGAAGTACCGGAGCGATTCCGAAAGCGCAGAAATTCAATACCGCCGGTAAAACGCCGATGTCAATTCCACTAGAGTCCGATGCGAGACGAAATCCGGTACGCGATATTCGAAGGAAACAAGATTTCCATTGCCAGTTGTGTAGTGAGCGTGATAGTGATCAAATGGTGCAGTGTGATGGTTGCGAGCAGTGGTTCCACTACGAGTGTGTTGAAGTTACAGAGGACATCGCAAACGTTAGCTGGATCTGCCCTCTTTGCATTAGTGCTAAAGATTTAGCATCAACAGTGACCAATCCCCCCACCAGTGTCATCACCAACCAAGCTCACAACATGGCGAAAGAACAGCAGCAAAACCAAATCGAGTCGACTAGGAAAGGTACCAATTCTGAAAGGTCACGGAGTAAGGCGAGTTCGCTCAAAAGCGAAACTAGAAGGTTAAGGGAGTTGGAGTTGCAAAAGCTCAATGCTGAGCTGGAGTTGGAGAAGAAGTTTCTGGAGCGAAAGTTCAGGATTCTGAAGGATTACGCTAGCGAAACGTCAACGGTCATCAGTGATTCGGAGAAGATGTCGAAGATCCAGTAATGGGTAGATGAAACCGAACGTCATGGTGAGGAGAACGATTCCGGAGTAGTGGAAGAGGAGATAAATGGACCCGCATCGAACAACTCGAAGCAGCCACAGGAGCACCAAGCCCCGAATCTCGCTCAGGACATTAACCGACCATCGATTCGTTTAAGCCATACAGGTCAGCCATCGCAGTGTGCACATACGCACCACCCTAGTTCTCCCGGGCTCCGTCCATCAAATGTTCTTGCGATTAATCCGGGTACACTGGCCGGTGGTGAGCAGTTTGCTCCTCAACAGCGTTCAACCCCGCTTCAACGTATACCTCTACATGCTCCATCAGCTGTTAATGACGAGACAGTGTGTATCCTGAATCGGAGTCAACTCGCCGCGCGTCAAGCAGTTTCTAAGGAATTGCCAGAGTTCTATGGGAATCCTGAAGACTGGCCGCTATCCTTCTCTGTGTTCAACACATCAACCCAAATGTGTGGGTTCTCGAACGAAGAGAACATGCTCCGACTGAGGAAATGTTTAAAGGGAAAAGCACTGGAAGCGGTGAGGTGTCGACTGCTTCATCCATCAAACGTAGCCGGAGTAATGTCGACGCTAAAGATGCTCTACGGGAGACCGGAGGCTATAATCCAAGCGATAATCCGGAAGGTTCGGGCACTACCGCCACCGACCATGGAAAAGCTGGAGACGGTTGTAAACTTTGCACTTACAGTGGAGAATCTCGTCGCAACGATCCAGGCATGTGACGTGAGTGATTTCGCGTACAACTCATCGCTTAGGTACGAGCTAGTGGAGAGGCTTCCATCGTCCCTCAAGATGGACTGGGCCAGATTTTCTCGTGGGAAGCCAAATCCAACCCTTATCGATTTCAGTGCGTGGTTGTACACGACTGCGGAGGATGCAAGTGCCGTTATGATAAGTAGCAGCACCAGCGAGCAGAGAGCTAGGCAAAACAAAAAGGACAGTTTTCTGAATTTCCATTCCGAGTCACAACCCACGACCACAAGATCTATAGAAGCGTCGACCACGAAAAAATCGTCTGGTGCTGTTGATAAAGAGCAATGTGTGGTGTGTAATGGAACTTGCCCTTCGGTAGCGAAGTGCAAGAGATTCCAGGAGTTCAGCTACGATTCAAAGTGGGCGACCGTGAAGGAATGCAAGTTGTGCAGGAAATGCCTGCGAAAGCATAATGGATCGTGTAAGCAGTCCAAGCCGTGTAGGACAAACGGATGCGAGTTCCTTCACCACCCTCTGCTCCATAATACACAAAAGCATGATAAGACAAGCCTTCTCCAGCGGAATCTGAAGGAATTTGCTCGCGTTCACTAGTGATTATTCCAAAAAAGTGTTTCAATGTTTTACTTTTATTCCCGAAAAGTTATCAAATGAAGTGTAAATTTGAAATTATTCCTGTTTCCCAATCACAATCGTTCCACACGCTCAAAAACATTTCTTTTTAAATCGTGATTTAAAAAAATAGGTAAAAATGATCAAAAAATCGATAATTTATAATTCTGCATTACAATGATATACGGCAAATCTCGAAAAGATAGAGAGAGCCATTCCCTGTAGTTCGTATCAATGTGACCAGGCTATTTGAGATGCCACTGTAAATTTCATTTTGTTTTTACGCTGCAAGTTGCTATATCAAAGTAATATCTCTTTATGATTTGCTATAATTTGAAAGTCAGCTGTCGTATACCGCACATATTTAATTTAAAATTTATAATCGAATTATAATTGGAATTGCAATTAAGGTATGTTTGGTGTTTAGTTAATGACAATCAATGAATAAACAACAATAAAAGGATTGCCACCTCAATGAAAACTGCACCTCCTGTTGTGTCCCTTAACTTCTTGATGTCAGGCGTCTACCAACTGTTTCTAGCCTCGTCTAAGCGTACATTGTGGCAAAGCCCGCCGGTAGCACACCTCTTTCATTCTGAACAAACACACCTATGACAAACCCCAATGATACGATACTCTGAGTTCCTAAACGCGCCCTCCGCATACCACAAAACCACAATACTTATAGCCACGGTCTAGAAGGCCACTGCATAGGAAATTCTATGACACAGTTCAAACTTCCATTTTAAATTGAATATTAAATGTTTTCAAAATTGAATAAATCTATTTATGATTAAATTTTTATTGATTTACGGCCCAACCCGCCGATATCACACTCAACTTTAGTGCCTGTATAGATGCGTGCTACGACGCGGCTATTAAATAGAGAGAGGAGCGAGTGTGATATTATCACTACTTTGTGTGGCTGGACCTTTGGCTCTCCCATGAATGTTTCATTAGAGTAGAAGGTCATACAATAACATGATCTAGCGACATCTATCATAAATCAGCTATCTCCAATGAATCGTTAACAAGAGATTAGGCCCTCCCACCAGCGTACAGGTACAAAATCCAGCCATGGAGAGGGCCTCTTGAACACCCTTATAAATTTTACAACATTTTAAAGAGAGTTGTTGAATAAATTAACGTCAAGTTTAGCTGCTAATACCTGCTAACCTGTAATCTACACATCCTCGAAGATAGCTTTAAACATTCATTCAAATCGACGTACATCCTTTAAATGAAGAGATAATGATAGGTTATTTTCTACAAAAAAGTGTATTTTTTAAGTATCTTAAACTCTGTAGAACATTTAAAAAATGGGAAAATTCATATAAAAAGGTTATGATAAATAAAACGGGTTTTAAGGAGGTTTAAATTTTTCATTCCTTTTTCACCCCACAACTACGTCCAGTTAAGAGATAGAAAGTTTTTATTTTCTACAAAGTTTAATGAAATAATTTAATCTACAATGTTTTAATACATGGTTATCGGTTTAAACCAGAAATAAAAAAGTTAATTTTTTTATCTAGGTGTATACACCCCTTAAATCAAATTTGTTAACACAAGAATAAACTACTCCAAATATGTAGAAACATTGTAGAAGACCTCAATGGGCCATACCTAATAGTTTCGCCGCAAATACCCATGTCCTACTTTTTATATTTCGTCCCACTGTGCCGTCATGTCCCGAATTCGGTTTGTTTCATGTTTAGGGTAAACTCACCTATAGTGATGGTATTTAAGTGGCGGTATGTTTCTACAATAATGTTCCATAATACCACTCCGATACCACGGATGATACCATTCCGGGGTAAATGTGTTTGCAGGGTATACGTGATGGCAGTGCGGTAAAAACTCAATCTCATTTGAAAAAGAATCGATGAAATTGAGAAAGACCACCTTTCATTATCATCAGACCATAATAAGCTCATTTGAACCTAGCAAACATATTCAATTGAACCACGAAGACTTCATTTTCAATTGAGAAGCATACTTACACTCAGTTGAACTAACTCGCCTTGAAAACAACGCCTTCAAATTCATTACGTCGACTTGCGTCCGTGCTCTGTGATTTAAATTCATTCGTTGTCAAATAAACACAAACGAACATCACTCTTCACACATCTATGCTTAACACCATTGTTAAGCATACATTTTATAATAGTGGGACATATGAACTGCCGAGAACATTGAAAAGTTTCTCGACTTCCCTGGGCATTGAATATTGTTATGCTTGCTGCAATATGCAGATTCATGTATTGGTATTATCATCGAACGCTTACATTTACTAACTGTGGAATTTTCAATAGAGTACCAACCAGAGACTTCGAAAATAATCTAATTGCAAAAAGCATTGAGATTGGAAACAATGGGTTGACTATAGGTATGGGCCGCACATTTATTATGTTAAGCGTTTTACTCTATTACTCAACCTCCGCTTTTATTCTTAGAGGCAACTGAGGAAATGCGGTATTGGACCATCTTCTAGGTAATTAAGTGGATTCCTGTAATATGGAAGAACCGTTAGGTTGAGCGTGTAACAAGTCAAAAATTCAGAACGTAGAAACGTGACAAAGGTGAAGCGTTAAGGATTTAACAGTGTTAGTGTCAATGCAGGTTTAATGTCAGAACGATAACTTTTGAAGGAGCGTTCCTTATTATTTCTTCTATCAGAAAATAAATATAGCTATTTGAAATAAATTAAAATATATGATATCAGTTGATTGCTATCAGATTGCTTGTTTATTTTTCAAATAAAGGGCGAACACGAAATTATTGCGACACCGAAAATGTCATGCCAATTTTCTTACAATGTTTAGAATCAAACCAAAATTTTAGGGTAGTTTTATACATGTATTTACTCCAAAAATCAAAAGAAAAGTGATTCGATGAAGCCTTGAGTGTAAAATTGAACGCATTTTCGCTTGATGCCCTCCATCAAAGTCTTTACAGTGTCATCCGGTACCAGTTTCTCAGTTTTTTTTTATTTTCTTAACATGTCCTTCTCGTCTTTGACTGTCTTCTTGCTCTTCCGAAGTTCCCGCTTCATCATTGCCCAGTACTGCTCCACCGGGCGCAGCTCCGGACAGTTTGGCGGATTCATGTCCTTTGGAACAAAATGGACAGAATTGGCCTCATACCACTCCAGGACACTTTTAGAATAGTGGCATGATGCCAAATCTGGCCAAAATAGCTGAGCTTCGTCGTGCTGCTGCAAGAACGGCATAAGGCGCTTCTCGAGGCACTCAGATTTGTAGATCTCGCCATTTACTGTGCCCTTTGTCACGAAAGGCTCACTCCTCAGTCCGCAAGAGCAGATGGCCTGCCAAATGAGATATTTGGAGGCGAACTTCGACATTTTCTTCTTCTTAAATTTGTCGTCCACATAGAACTTGCTCTTGCCGGTGAAAAACTCCAACCCCGGAATTTGCTTAAAATCGGCTTTTATATACGTTTCGTCGTCCCTCACACAGCAGCCATATTTTGTCAGCATCTTCTAGTAGAGCTTCCGTGCCCGAGTTTTAGCCGTCGATTGTTGCCGCTCATCGCGGTTTGGGAAGTTCTGTACCTTGTATGTATGTAGTCCAGCTCTCTTCTTTGCATTCTGGACGTAGCTCTGCGACATGCCGATCTTTTTAGCCAAATCACGGCTTGAGACGTTGGGATTTGCTTTAATCATCCGCTTCACCTTTCCCTCCGTCTTTTTGTTCTCCGGTCCCGGTTTTCTTCCAGCTCCTTTGCCGTGGTCCAACGTCAACCACTCCTGGAACCGCTTCAACACTCTGGAGACGGTTGAATGGTGAATGTTCAACATTTTTCCCAACTGCCGGTGCGACAGGTCAGGAAATTCCAGGTGTTTGGAAAGAATTTGTTCTCTCGACTCGCGTTGGTTCACCTCCATTTTCGTTGAATCGAAAAACACGACTTCGATTTTGACAGCATGTAAACAATACACATCAATGAAAAAGTGTTCAAAATTTGGTTGATTTTTTCCCAATGGTAAAAAAGTTATGCCCTGTTGAATGTGTAGCAATAATTTCGTGTTCGCCCCTTAAATTGAATGAATGATAAGGTAATAGAGAAGAATCGGTCATCGCCTTTCATACGACATGGTTCTCATGTATATCATTCCAATTGTACTTGCTAGGAATGACTTGTTCATCAACCTCTTTGTTCAGTTTTATCAGAAGGGTGTTTTCGCCCAATGTGGACTGATGAGGTGATAGACCGAGAAGTTTCGTTTTTATTTCAAATGCCACGGCTTCGCAGATTTTCAAAGCTGCTTGTGCAATATGCCCAGTTACATTAACTCGATTTAGTCCAATTCCATCCGCGGCTTATAGCGGGTCCAGCAACTGTCTCAGGCCTTCCCACTGAAAAAATTACAGCGGAAGATTATGATAGGACACGAGCTTTATTCCTGAATCTTTTAACAACTGTCTGTCAATAGGTACGGCCTTTTTTGTAATGTTTCGTGATTTCTTCACCGGCGGTGCTTGTTCAGATATAAATTCGTGTTCTTTTCCATGTTTAGGTGACGAACCCGAAAACGTCGGATAAAGTTTCCGACGTCATACTTCCTTTGAATACATGTGCAAACAGTATTTCCGGACACTCGATCTCCTTCCTTTCGCAAAATGGAGCCACAAGAAGCTCAATCGATTTTTCGTCACTGCTTCAATCGAATGACTGTTCTGTTCATTTGACAACTGCTAAACTCAACGATCACTATGACCAGTGGTTCGAATGAATGTGTCTTCATTCAATCGAATGGCACAAAGACCGTGAATAGTAACCCGTATGAATGAAACCCTCACATAATTCAAATCTATTCAAAACGGGAGCGTGACTTTGCACGGAGCTAGGTTGTTGAAAAATAATGGTGGCGAGATTAGAACTAATCCTCCTATTTTATGATTTTTAAACTAAAGTTTAAATGGATTCAACGTTAGCGCTCTATATTGAAAAGAATCGGCCAAATATTTCCAGAATAGCCACCAATGGTCTTATTTTGCAAAATCTCAAAGTCTGAGGTGTCGCACGCAATGTTCTTGTACCGTTCGAAACCTGGCCAGTGCCCTGTAGAACCCGGTTCCTTGAAGGCGACCAGGAGTGGCCACAATGGCCAAATGGTCTTGTTTTGCAAAATCATGAAGTTTGAGGTGTCGCAAGCCATCTTTGTGTTGATCCTGGTAAGTGTTTCGGGAAAGGTGCTTACCCCTTGGTTCCCCTCAATATATCCGGAAATTACCCAGATTTTTGCTGCCTGAGTTGTCAGGTATGTAGGTGTTAAAGCAGTTTTAAAGCATTCCACTGGTGTCCATCATGGTTTGCCGAAAATAAATTCGATTCCCAAATAGCCACAATCAATTATCTACGCTTTGTTAGCCATAAACTCTCTTAACACTTTCAATTCAATAAACCTGCATAAATTATGCCACTTCCGAATAATCTGTCAAGTATACTCACACAATTAACAACCGGTGGCAGCAACGAGGCAGAAATCGCAACCCCAATCAACGGCCCTGCCGATCCCTGAAGCAGCGCCACCGCAACTCCACTACCCGAGGTAAGCGCCCACAGGATGCCCATCCAGAGCGACCGGGCATTTCCACTGGAAAAAAAAATACATTATAACATAGAAGAATGAAGAAAAGTTCTGCAAATGAATAACTGAATCGATGTTTGTTGAGTTGAAATTTAAATTGCCATTACTGGGTGCATCGTTCCATTTTTAACCGATCCGGGCGCAGCATGGCCACACAATTCCGATGGATGATGATGATGGTGATAGTGCTGATTGAGATGATGGTAATGAAGGCAATCAATCTTATCCTTGTTGTTGAACAGTTCTGCTTTTTGATTAACGGTGTTCAATTAGGAAACTACAGAAGCTGGTTTGAATGCTTGAGTCATAAAAAAAATCAATTAAATGATTTAAAGGGAGTTTGACTGGTTAAACATATAGTACTAGTTGTGAAAAGTTGCATTCAAATTAACATAGAACATGGGACGGATTTTAAGCAGTCCATGCATTAGCTAGGATGTTTGATAGAGCTGTATGCGATCTGTAATTGGATATTCGGACGTTCATCCCTCTGCTTACTTATTATCCATCGAAACCAATGTTCAGAAACGAGCATAAGCCTTAGACAATTTTATAGCCATGGAATAACGCGTGGCTACTTATTAACGGGAAACCACCAAATTAACGGGAATAAACATAATGGCTCGGGAAAAACCACAACAAAGAAGTACCGGTTAATCTGATTTAAGTTATGCATCGGGTGGACGCAAGTCTTAGCTTAATGAATATAAGCATATGGTCCGTGGTCCGCATTGCGTCTGCCGTGCGTCCACCGGAACGGAATGAGAATTTCCTGCTAACACTCTGATTGGTAGACTTGTTGGTTGATAGCCAAGCCAGCTCCCGAATCCTCTTTACGGAAATTGCGATGCATAGCATCACATTTTGTTCGAACTTGTGATTGATTTTGTACCTAATCTTCAGCGGGGTTGTAGATGTGTCCTTAATGTAGAAACATTCGTTTCCGGGCACCTGGGAAAGTAGCTTTCGTCGTCCAGACACGGTACCGCCACGGTACTTTTCGGTAGTTTTAGTTTCTTGGCAAGATCACGTACCGATAAATTCGGATTTTGCTGCCGTTTGTGCAAAATGCGTTTGCGCACTTCCACTTGCTTCTACGCAATTTTACTGAATGTAACAAGAATGTCATCATGTTGTACCACGAAATAAAGTGAAGAGTTTCAGCTGTGAAACGATTCAGCGATCCGTGAAATTTTTCAATACATACACTCAGAGAAAAATGTCCGAAATTTAACGTGGACAAGCTTTAAAAATATGAATTTTTCAATAGCATGTGACCCAAAATCAATAATGCCCTTTATAGGATCGATCATTGTGTAGAAATATTTCAGATGGATTGGTGAAATTTCATCAATAATCTTTGGAGAATCGAATGAGATATTAACGATCAAAACCTGACCACTTTTCGTGACGGTCGTAGTTCGATTTTTTTTTAAATTTTATCCCAGCCTAGAAAACCAAAACGTTATCCTATAACTAAAACGATAGTCATATCTTTCATGTCAACGCAACGAGGTTGAAATCTTTTATCAATAATACTAGCGAGTAAATATTTTGAATGAAAAGTAATTTAAAAAAAATCTGCCAACCATATTACTTCTATGCTCCATTGAGCCACGTGGTAGGTTCACTGAAAAAAAAATTGCTTCATATACAAACGAAACCTTTCCCATCCTACCTTACGAAATTCTACCCATTTCCACTCTGTTTTCGCTTAATTAATTTATCCAGGCTTCCTGACCAGCCAAATTTATTTTCACTCATTATTCATACAAGTACGCAAAACACCCGCTCTGGTAGGAAATTAAACATTTCCGACTTCTCAAGCTGGGCACCAATTCGGCCGTATTTGGATGGGGAAATTTACTCATGATGTTTGTTCGCTACGAATTTCACGCAGTGGTGTGTAAACTGCACATGAAGGTTGCGATGAACGGCAAAGAAGCTGTACAGGTTTGGATTAGGTTTTTTTTTTTTTTTAATAATCATTTATTTGTACAGGCTCAATCGAATAAACTTTACAGAGCCAAATTTTCATACTTTTATACATCATTTATCTTAAAACTAAAGTTAGGAGGATAGAGCCGATTACTCGCGGCCGTCTCGAGGTTAATAGGAATTACAAATTACGGATGGGAAAGAGGGTGGGAATTTCAAGTATGGTTTACATAACACATTAAATTTAAATTCTAAATTATTGAAACACTTATAACTACACAACTTTTGGTTTTCTTTTTATTCGAACATTTTTGAAAGAGAAAAAAAAACACACGAACACAGAAAAAAAAACTTATACGAAACATACATGTTAAACTAACTACAATCTAATGCTAATGTTAGTCAAAAACAATGGATTAGGTTTTGAACCAACAAGATCTCTACAGGAATGGCCAAGTAAAAAGAATGCATGAAAATTATTGTAAAGATAACTGTTGCGCCCATTGCTATACGGTGTGATGTGGAGAGTTTAAATAAAACCGAATTCTACAACTGACAGCTGCATGCACAAACACAAGCGCATACAAGCAGCTGCTAGCATATGAGGTTCGGTTCTTAGCATAGACTTGTTCGTGTAGCCATGTTCAGTTCCTTATATTCGTCCACCGTGTACAGGTGCAATAAAATCCTATCATCGGAACATAAATAATTTGTAGTTTAGTTGGCGCAAAAAATAAATCTCCCTCTCGAAAACGTGTGTTCGTAAAACGGCGATACGGAAAGAAAAAAACACAATGTAGGGCCTGGACATTTGCTAGATGGTACACTAACATATTACTGTTGTTGACCTCGCGCCTATTTTGAAACTAAAGTTATTGCTCTTTAACTTAGTATTTTAACGACAACAAAGACGACGCAGCGGAGCACCCGCTGCTACTGACCTACAGATTAAGGCCGAAGGGTCTCAAATTGTTACCAAAACTTTGTCCACGTGGAGGGTTTATTGATATATGTACAAAAAACCAACGTTGCCAGTTTTCCTACAACATTTTCGACAGTGAAGAAAAATTGCCTGGAAAAACAATTTTCTGATTCATGAAAGTTTTTGAAAAAATATGTTTTTGGTGATTGATAAGCTTACATTGGAGAAATTTTAGCGATGTTTTTTTTTGTTTTTTGAATAATGCTCGTTTCACAGATGGTTGTTGAAGGATAGCAAAAATGTTAGCTGTAGGTACATTTTTTTTTGTATTAAGAAAATAGTATATTTACGTCAGGTGGTGGAGGTTTTCTTTCAGTCGAGTATTAGGCACTGAAGAAGTCTGCAAATTGAACACGGAATACATGTATCTGTCTAGATTAGCAATAAAGGTAGATGGGATTACAGGGAAATTACTAATCTTTCTTCTTATTCTCTAGTTAGTTCTAATATGTCAAAATGACTTGGTGATTATTCAGTTTGAATCGAAAAATTTGGACAATATTTTATTCAACTGCTCAAGAAGTTGACCAATTGTAAATATTTAAATTCAATTCATGCATACACGCAAAATAAAAAAGCAAGATTTTAATGCAATTTCGCATTATTTTGTTTCATTTCTCGTAATGGATCGTTGCTTGGAGAAAAAATGCAACATTGGTCGTGGGTAAAAAAGCAACACATCAATTCGCTTAGAAAAATTAAATGTGTGCGTGAGGTTGTGCAGTTGATTAGTAGTAGTAAATTCAATGGCTCACAAAAAAAAAAGATCTCTATCCGTGACTGGGATCCGAACCGAGGCTGTTAGCGTAACGGCTCTTCATTCACCCAAAAATTGAAATTGTAGCAAAAAATGCAAAATTGCAATTTTGCAGTTTTTGCAATCATATCTTGAGAAATCCGCATGATTCTGAAAATGTAAATTTGCCCATCATGTTCCACAAAGCTTTTTATGGTATAAACAAAGCCATGCAAGTGTGTGCAAGTGGTTATCGCTGTGTGCCTAGTACCTCGACAATCGCAGCAACCGTTGGGTTTTTGTTCAACCGTCAACAACTTCTCAATATGGGTGAGACAATGGCACAGAACATGCCGCTACGCCGTATGCCTCTGTTGCTATTCCGCTGTCAAGTGTTCTATTTTTATCTGCACTCGTCATCACACTCCTATCGCCCTCTCATCAAGTCACCATGCGGTTTATGAAATAAACGAAGCCATGTAAGAATGTAGTGCGACCGAAATTTGCTTCATTGTTGTTACGTTGAGTGCCTCAAAAACCGAAGAAACTGTGGGACTTTTATTCCATTCACCTCAGCTTGTTGTGGTGACTGGATAGTTACAATGAAGAGCCGTCATGCTGACGGTCGCGGTTCGACTCTCGGTAGCGGATGGAAATCTTTTTTTTGTGCGCCATTGAATTTACTACTACTAATCAACTGTACAACATCACGCACACATTGAATTTTTCTAATCAGATTGATGTGTTGCTTTTTCCCGACCAATGTTGCTTTCTTTCTCCAAGTTGCGATCCATTGCGAAATGAGGAAACCATCGTGAAATTACATTACAATCTTGCTTGTACATTATTGTAATATCAGCCACCATAACAAGTTGAGGTGATCACTACAGTTGCTTCGGTTGTCGAGGCACTCAACGTTACAACAATGAAGCAAATATCGGTGGCACAGATTTGTGGCTTCGTTTATTTCATAAAATGCATGGTGACTTGATGAGAGGTAGATGGGGATGTATGACGAATGAAAATAAAAATAGAACACTTGACAGCGGAATTGCAACAATGGTAAATGGCGAAGCGGCGTTCTGTGTCATTGTCTCACCCAAATTGAGAAGTTGTTGCTGGTTGAACAAAAACCCAACGGTTGCTGCGACTGTCTAGGCACTAAGCACACAGCGCTAACCACTCGCACACACTTGCATGGCTTTGTTTATACCATAAAAAGCCTTGTGGATCATGATGGGCAAAATTGCTTTTTCAGAATCATGCGGATTTCTCAAGATATAATTGCAAAAACTGCAATTTTGCATTTTTTGCTACAATTTCAACTTTTCGGTTTAAGCATCGCGTTCGCGTACTTTTCCCAGTCGATGATATTCGTAAGATCGTAGGTGATGTTAATTGGACGTTGTGTCGATGAACCGTTGGAAATCGAGATTTTGATGGGTAGATCACTACCGTAGGGTTCCTGGATTACTTCCCACGAGCAATCCAACGATAGTGTGATCGAACAAAGTGACAAATCTAGTCTACGCGTGTTGCTTCTCAAGTGTTAATGATGGTCATATTGAAGTTGTCGCAAAGGTCGTAAACTATTCTTGAGCGGTGGTCGTCATATAGCTCCACCCCATCCTGTACCGTGGGAATTGAAATCTCCTAAAATCAGCCAAGGCTCAGGTATTACCGTGCAGGTATCCGATAGAGCTCGTCGAGAGACGGCCGTTTTCGGAGGGATGTATACCGAGGCAATACTAAGGCTTTTGCTTTGAATATTCACCTGGCATGCGACCATTTTGATTCCCGATACTGATGGCAGACCGATCCTATAAAAGGAGTGAAACTTGTTGACCCCCAAAAGCACACCTCCTTACGAATCTGCACGATCGAGCCGTATAATGTTGAAATCGTTAAGGGGAAGATTAACGTTTGGAGAAAGCCGTGTTTCGCCGAAAGCAAAGCAAGGGCCACTTAGAAGCTAATTGCTTCAGAAGAGTTTTTAGATTGGAAGCTTTAACGGTGTAGAGTTAGTCCGTAAGATTATGATGTCATTTGTCGGTATGAAAATGTAATCTGTTAAAGTTATGTGAAAGTTTTTTGTTATTTTGTTTGACGACCTTAGTCACCTCCGCTAGATATTCTTTTAACCTTGCAGCCAAGGTTCTCCTTGTTTGACCTGCATATATTTTGCTGCAGTGTTTATACTTGATTTTGTAAAGCCCTGCTCTGAATATTTGGTGGAGCCTAACAACTATGCCAATTGATTGTGCCTACTAGATCAGGTCAGACTCTGACTCGCAATTACCGAACGAGAACAGATCCGAAGTCGAGCCATTATCATGGTATAAGTGCAATCGTGTGAGCTGTTCTCTGTTGATCATTGCGACGTAAAAATAAAGGTTGTAAGGAATCAACTTGCACCATTTTTATATGGCTGTAATTTTTACTTGTTGGGTATTTTCTATTGAAATTTTGGGTGGAATTAGTTCAATGTGTATTTGTTCACGCTGTGTAACTTTCATTAGCAGATGTTCAATCGTTGCGAAGATGGAGTCGGAAGAACAGTAGCGGCTCAAAGAAATCTTGCACACGTTCCTCAAAAATCCGAATCTTTCTCATCGTGCCATCAGCAGGAAGCTAGTAATGGTATATTCTACGGTGTCTCGTGTTTTAAATCGGTACCACGGTCGTTTGACCATCGACCGGAGAGAAAAAAGTGGCAAAAATGGATCTTCGTATAGTGTTAAGGATCACAAGCGAGTAGTTCAAGCTTTCAAGAGGAATCCCAACAGCTCAGCTCGAGATGTGGCGAAGAAACGAAATCTAACCAAAACTTTCGTGCAAGATGCGAAAAACGCGAAGGACTACACACGTACAAAGCTCAAAAGGCGCCTAATCGCGATAAACGGCAGAACGGAGGCTCTACACCCAGATGTTGATGAAACCACATTGCCTCCTTATGATGAGACGTATGTAAAAGCAGACTTCTGGCAGCTCCCAGGGCTCCAGTTTTCACTGTTCATCATAAATTCGATGTCCCGAGGACGTTATAAAGCACAAGATGTCAAAGTTGGATTAAAAAATATATGATTTTGCAAGCAATTTGCTCGTGTGGAAAGCGGAGCACCCCATTCGTGACAACTGAAACGGTCAATGGGCAGGTGTACCGAAAGGAATGCCTTCAAAAGCGTCCAATTCCTCTTCTGAGGTCACACGATGGTCCTACATTTTCTCGCCGCATTTAGTTTTGTGCCATTACTCGAAAGAGGTTTTGGAGTGGTACAAGGCTAAGGAGTGTGCCGAAGCATCTCAACCCCCGAACGCATCGGAACTGCGGCCAATTGAAAAGTACTGGGCCATCATGAAGCAGGCACTTGGGAGAAGTGAAATCGGAGGAAGATATGAAGAAAAATGGATTGCCACCCAAAAAAGTTGGTCCAAATGTTGTACAGGACCTTATTGGTAGTGTAAAGAAGAAGGTTCGTGCATTTGGATATGGAATTGAAATTGAATATAACAAACATGGGAAAACATATTCATAACATGTTTTATTTTACTCTCTGAAAGTTTGAAGATGATTGGTTGAACGGACGAATATTGCCGAATAATTGTGTGTGTGTGTTGCAATTTGATTCCGTACACCCTTTAAACATGTTATTTTGACAGTTCATGTATGTGTGTACTGATGCATCCAGGTTAGACCTCGAAAAAATGGGAATGGGACGGATACACGTTTCAGGGGTCAGGTGAATCGGAGAGGGTTCCCAAAACAGTAATCAATAGTTTGGATGATGATGGTGATGATGATGGTCCCGCCACGAACGTCTGCAATGGTTTGAGCTAGATGACTTATCTATTAGATAATTTATTTTAAAACAATTTAAACCAATTATGAAAAACAACAAACTGATTTCATCTACACATATGAACTTACTCAAAAACTATTCATTTGCTCTACAGCAATATAATTGTGAAAAGCTATTGTTGGCAACCACAAAAGTCGCAAGTTTTACAGTGCTGATGAGTGTAATAAGTTAGATATGCGTGTATTCTTACCGTCCTTTCATCTCCTCGGTGGGGAAGTCACCAAATCCCCACGGCATTTCAGTCGTTCCCAATATTAGTCCAAAAATGAATCCGAACAAAATCGAGATGAACATTCCCAGGGCAAGGGAAGTGAAGCCAACTTTCTGGAATTAGAATGTACATTGATAGTCTGTTTTAGTTTTAGATTATGGAATGAAATATATAATTGAAAGATTTATCATATAAACTTAAATGTTAAGTGACGCCCCGTTAATGATACAGTACTGGACAAAATAAATTACGCACCTTCCATATTTCCAACAATTGTCGTTTTATCGGGCAAATATGAAAGATAACATTTCGATATGTTTGAATTAACAATTACAAATGCATTTTCCGAATATGGATTGATTTGAGCTTTGAAAGTGATATTTTCAACAAAAAACAAGGTTTATTGGGTAATTGTTGGTTTTTCTTATGGACAAAATAGAGTACGCTAAGATGTGTAATGATAGCATTTCACCAGATGACAAACATTAAAAAATTTTCATAAAATTTACGATACATTTGTTCTATGCACAAAAGCAATGTTTACGAAACGAGTGAAAGCAAATTTACGAAAACAAATTTACAGTGTATATATTGACAAAGCAACATCGCAAAAACACAATTTTTCTCCCATAGAAACAGAAATCTTTGAGGTAGCTCATCGAATCTTCCGGTCCGCCTTTAAACATTTTACTTAAGATATTAGGTTAGTCTTCACAAATTGCCTGTCAATATGCAAAATCTGGGTGACGTCTGTATTGAGTTATCTCAAATAATTTAATCCATCCAATAAAACACAAAACATAGCGATTGATTGAGCGGATTGGAGATAATGATTTCATTGGGTATAGCACCAATCTAGGCTCATCGGTTCAGCTTTAGGGCATCAATAAAAGCATAAAGTTGCCAGAAGGCACGAAATGCATCTACGCACTTTTACTTTTACCAAATCCCTCAATCATAATTTTAAATGTGCGCATAGATTGTTCTTAAGAAGTTTCTACAGGATTGATACAGTTGTATAGATTGAAAGTTTATGAAAAAAAAGTTCGCTTCGAGCATCGGCTGTGAAAGGTTGTGTCGATGCTTTTTAATGCACTATTTTGTTATACGGCGCGTTTCGTATTGTTTCGGTTATCTATAATTCGGCGATGTGAGTTATCGAGTGAGCACAGAAAAATAAACAACAAAAATGCTTCCTGGTGAGATGTTGGTGTTCGCCGGGCTGGTGGTCCGGTGGTGGGGATCATAATTAATTGTGATCCATAATATTGGTTTGCCATGATCACCGTTCCACCATATCCTGAACCAAGTAAACCACTAGCCCATTTTGTGATTAGCTCCAATAGCACTATTTATATAAATAGGTTCAAATCAAACATTAGGTAGAAATATTTAAAAAATACAGAGGTGGGTTGTATCTAGTACATAACCACAAGTTAAACGTAGGATCGCGTTGGTGTTTCCCTTCTTATGAAATTTCCTACCCTTATTTGACCTGCATTCGGGCAAAGCAGGCGCTGGTTATTGCATTAGTTTGAGATCACCAGTTTTTTTCACATTGAGAATGTATGCTCATATAGTGGTTCTCTGTGTAATAGCAGCGCATCTGGCAACAACGGAGTAGCAGCCTCGGGGGGTCAATCATGTTTATTATCTTACTCATGCTCATAGTAACGGATAAAATCTTCGAATACGATAAAACAACTGTTCTCTTGTCTCTGAAACTGGATATGAGTCATTTCTGTCTCTGCCCGTAGAAAAAATTTAGTCTTTACTATTTTAAAAAATCTCATGGATGTCCACTTTTGCTACATCTTGTCACAAAATCGAGGCAACTTCGCGCTTTTTCATTGAGGCAAAGGGCAAGCTACCAAACTATACAAATCATAAAACACTTAAATTAATCAAGACTCACTCTCTGGCTACGTACAACCTAACCCCAGCAATGCCATCTCCGTATTCATTGTACTCAAGAGTGCAGTTTCAAGGCAACTTGTTCCCTTAGCAGTCTACTTATCATCCCAAAGAACCTGTTTCCGGAAGTCTAACGGCTTGTCAATGTACTTTTGGGCAAAGTTGAGACGTTCGATCTTGCAAGAGTCCTAATTAGTCTTCAATAAATGCTAACAGAAAAGCAAACAAACCTGTTAACTATGCGAATACAAGATCAGTGTTGAGCAAAGCTGTTCTTATAACCTCTGTTTTTATGTATTATTTCTGCACACAGTTCGATCCGGATATGTTCAAGTCAACGTTTTCCTTGATTACACGGCTGGTTATCGACGGATTTTTAGTCACTTCTCGAGTCAATTTGACGATCATCATTGTTGTTGTCTTCCGTTTCCTTCCTCTACCAGCTCTGTCTCGCCACACTTCCAAGATCCTCTTACTTCTTGCATATTTTTCGCAATCCTGTTCCACTTAATTCATAATTCCGAGGATTTCTCTGTTAAAAGGCCCTCTTGAAGGTTTTAACGATAAATTTGCGTATATCTAGAGAAATTTGTTTTTTTATCTTACCGATTAAAACGCACTTTGATATGATGCATTATTCAACAAACACGTTTTTACGTTTCTATGCTGTTTGAGGGTAGAAAGCATTCACACTTGTACGTCAAGATGCATAGTTGTGGTTGTGGTAGTGCGTGCATTATTTTGTCCAGCTGAAAAGCGACTCATGCAGGCATTTTATCAAATATTTAAAAGTTCATGCAAATATTAAGATGTAATGCTGTGGAACAAACTCTTAAATTAAGAATTCTACTTTTTATCCATATGAACCGTATTGAAATATCTAATGCCGAAAAATTTAATAGCGATTTGAGTCTAATTACACCAGGTTGCGTACTTTATTTTGTCCAGTACTGTACATTAATAAAATAGCTCTTAAACTCAATCAGTTATCATCGCCACTTGAGTTTGTAAATGCATGAATTTCGAGTAACTACAAATCTCTCATATGTTACGCTCTGAATGACATGTTTGCCAGTATAGCAAGAATTTCACACGGAAAAATTTATTTTCAAAGTAGTTCATATGATCTAGCATGGATTTTGGTACGAAGAACAAATACCTCGTTTATTGTATGAAACATTCAAAATGCTTTTTATTCTGGTGAAATGGTATCATTACAACTTTTGTAAAATACACGAAATGTATCATGATGACCAATCACTGTTTCTCTTATATCCTACTTATCGCACGATTATGTTTCTGCTGGTATAGGCGGGAATAATTTATCAAACCTAAAATAAAAATTAAAGCTGTTGACAGCTATAACTTCATGCTCATTAATTAAACATGTTCTCACGAGTCAGCGTGGCCTTTTGAGATCAACCACGAATACAGAATCAGCACTTTCCAAATATTCAGGTTCGAGCCTTATGTCAGAAACATAAAAAAAAATCTGGACAACTCCACGTGGTTGCGCTTTTTTTTGTTAATTACATTTTGAGCCGATACAGTATATCTGCCTGTCCTTCATGCAACCACCAGAGAGACGTTTCTTTTTAATTTGTGACCAAACATTCGTAGCTCTTTGTATAGTTTTCGTGCAATGTCCGAATGTTCTTTTCAGTGTAAACAAAAGCTTCGTGCTTTTGACAGTTGCAAGTGTGCCATTAATTACGAATGTATCTTCATAAAAAAGAACAAATCAGTATCGTTGCAGAAAACAACGAATGGATTTTTGAATATTACCTTCGATTTTGTTATATAAACTAAAATTAACTTTCAGTGTATGAAAGTTTGTCGTGTGGCATTTTTGGTAGTTCTGTAGAATTGTGCCTTAAAAATTAAGAACTTGCATCGTGCATCGGCTATGAAGGTGATCATTTTCAATTCTAGAATCCTTTACGTTACGTCTCTAATTCTATAATGTTAGAAATTTAATTATTTTTAATATTACTTTAATCATAGACTGCCAATTTCCATCCATCCGACGATTTTAAAAATTTCCATTTGCCTCAAACATCAAAGCAATCCATTCACTTCTCGTTAAACCAGTTTAAATCGTTAAACCAGTTTAACTCGTTTAACCAGTTGCAGCAAATTTTCCCAGTGACCTGAACTTCAGTTAATATCAGTAGGTCATAAATTGCCGAACTGCTCCTTCATTTTCTCCCTGTTACCAACTCCCTTGTTACGGAATTCAAATTTGATGATCTAACGCAAAATGACTACAACACACAGATTCGGATAAATTAAATTGGGTGTAAATTCTACCTACCACCAGCTCCCGATCGGCAATAATCGTTCCGAAGGTAATCGACATAACCGGGCCCATCAGAGGCGAGACCAACATAGCAGCCACGATGTTCGGAGCATTGTTCTCCACCAGGCCGAGTGCGGCCAGGGAACTGCTCCAATCCAGTTTCGCCACCGTTCCACAGCGAAATAGCGGACAAAAATTGCCGACCAAGGTGAAAGGGCGAAATGGGAGAAAATCAATTAAATTGGTTCCAGTATTGGTTTCGCGCGAAGGTGAAGGGCGGAGGGAGGAAAACCGAGGTCCTGAAATAAATGGCACAGAAATCAAATCGTAATAATACTCACTCGGCCGTAACGATAAGCAGCAGATAGTCGAACGATAACGAACCACCGGCGCGGACCCCATCGACCACCTGTTTCACCGTCAGCTTTGAACGGATCGAATCGACGAAATTGTTCCATTTGGTGTTCTCTTCGCCGTCGTCGCTGCAATTAAAATAGGGCGGGGAGATTTTTCGATGAATGAAAGCTATGAAGGTATGATTAGAAATTTTTGTGAAGGCGGAATAGCGAGCATGATTGCAAATGTATGATTCTAGTCAATAAGTGTGAGCATCATTACAGCATTTAAACATTGCTTTAAAGGGTGAAACGGTTAAAACCGGTCGAACATGATTAAGTGCTCACTAATTAGTTTAGTATTTAAATGATTAATCTTTATTTCTTTTTGAAATTCATCGTCTACATCACACAGGAAATTTATTTGATAAGCCCTCCGATTTGTCAAATGCAAACTGTCGGGCTTTATATTTAACAGCTTCCATCAAGTTTTTTACCGCTGTTGTATCCACCTTGTGATGCTGAACGCCAATTTGCTTTGAACTGTTTTTCTAGTTCTCTTGAGGTTTCTCTATACGATTGCCCAATATTTTTCAATTGAGCTGTCCGGCGACGGGTTATTCTTCTTGGGTACGATTTGCGCACTGTTGTCGGTATAACATTCCTGAGCCATTTTTCCGTCGTGACAAGAAGCATTCGTTGGTGAAACCTGCTTCATGGACAGTATTGGAAAACTTCAAAAGGTTGGTGTTGTTGAGTTTTCTAAAGCGTTTGATCGAGTTCTTCATAATTAGAGAAACTAAAAAGAATTGATTTTCCCGATTGGTCGACTACATGGATATTGCCGTATCCATCGAGCCGAAGTGCATCGGCTCGGTTTGTAACTACCAAGGTAACCAATAAACAGTTCCAAAGCGTCTTTACGGCAGCCTCTGAAGCATTTAGGTCGCCATAAATGCGACATAAATGCCACTTTTGGCCCAATATACGACTGCTTTACTGCAATGCTATGATAATGCTTCATTTATGCTATTTTGCATTCGAAATGCTTATTACAGGCTACAAGCATTTAAATAGCATTTGAAATGCAGCTAAACAACCGATAGCATGGAAGATGCTGATATAATGCTAATATAATGCTTGTAGCATCTGAAATGCAGATTTAGGGTTGATTTACTGCATATGCTAATGCTTATTGGTTACCTGTGTACACTAATGGCTCCGTTCATTATCACAGTTGGTGTTCCTCGAGGAATTCATCTGGGGCCACTTCTCTTCGTGCTGTTCGTGAATCTCTGTAGTGAACTGAAATCACTGAAAGTAATGTACGCGGATAAAATTGTTTGCGTTGTATCAAGCATAGTTGATTACTGACAGGGTCTTGGATTGTTCCAGGTTCAGCAGCGAAACATCCACAATTACGTGGGCAGTGAAAACGGCACCATGGACGTCAGGCATAACCAACGATGACGTATTCGTAATAGCGAAGTAAATCAAGGTGAAAGAAGCGCCAAGACCAGATGGTATATTGAGCCTGGCCATCAAGACGGTTATTTTGCTGGTTCCCGAAATGTTCAGGGGGGTAATGCAGAGATGCATGGACGACGGCGTCTTCCCGGATACCTGAAAATACTAGACCCTCGTAGAACTACCCAAGACAAAGGCCACCAGGTGATCCATTGGCGTTTTGATAGATCTTGATAGATATTGAGAGGGTAATCCTTAACAGGCCGTCGCAATACATGGCGGGTACAGGTGGCCTGGCAAACAATTAGTTTGGCTTCCGTAAGAGCAAGCCTACCGTGGATGTCCTACTGCCGTCACCAAGATGGCAGCGGTGGCAATTCAATGCAAGAAGTGGAGGATGCGTTCAATAGCGCCAGTTGAGAGGCTACCGCCAACTTGCAAGAAAACTTCCGGGTTCCTACGTACCTTACAAGAATCCTTGGAAATTACTCACACGCACTGGTTTACAACACAGAAGCGGGTCAAGAACAAGTTTATGTCAACGCAAGAGTCCGGAAGGTTTGATCCTGGGTCCAATGCTTTGAAATATGACGAAGTGTTGCGGCTTAAACCGCCTAAAGAGTTAAAGATTGTTGGTTTCGCGAACGACATCACCCAAGAGATCTATGTAGAATTCATAGAAAAGGTGGAGTTAACAGCCACACACTCCGTTGGCATAGTGTAGGGATGGGTGCGCTCCTGAATGGAAGCAAGAAAAAAAGGCAAAAAATTTGAGCAACAGATGAAGAGCAGGAAATTGCACAGTCACCTTAAAGTGGTCCCTAAGGTACATGGGCGTTATGAGCGACGACAAGCTGACCTTTATCAGCCATGTCGATTACGCCTACAATAAGGCAGCTATGACTATATCGGCATTATCCCAAATGATGTCAAATAGCTCGGCGGTGCAAGGGAGAAAGTCGCCTTGTCCTTACTCACGTATGGTGGGCTAGCGTGAGCCACCGCTTTAAGAACTAAGAGCTTCTTTGGTACAGGTCTTAGCGGGGATGATGCCCATAGGGATAATCAACAAAAAGGACGTAGAGTCCGTCGAACAACGTGGCACAATAGGTGCCCAGGAGACCGTTAGAGCCACATCTATGGTCAAGTGGTCTGGTAGTATTGGAACAGCTCCACTCATCGACTAATTCCGGATTTGTCCGGATGGGTCAGTAGGTACGTTGGTGACACGGTGGAGTAAACTTCCACTTAACGCAGATACTGTCAGGCCATGGTTGCTTTTTACAGTGCATGCAGAAGTATGCACAGTACAGTACATGCAGAAAACGCAAAAAAAGTGTTCTTCGCATGTCCTCGCCTTATGACCGTAAGTAGTTGGGACACAGCCTCGGATTACCTTGCCCAGAGGATGTCTCAAGAACGGACAGGACAGCAACCTCTCAGATTGTCCTAGAGCTCCAGAACAGATGGCATAATGACCAGCAACAAGTCAGAGGGACCAGCTAACTACTCAAGTCCTAAGCAGTCAACACCCACCCGACGTAAAACCGAAAGGGCCTGGGAAGTTTTTCTTCCAAGTCTCAAGATGCCATACACGTACTGGAACGTTGAGAGCGGCCTAGAAGGTAGGGACAGGGCAAAAAGATCCCAAATCACGGGTGAGACGTGGCCTAGGCCCAGGAAGTATCTTCCAAGTCTATCCATACACGTAGATGAACGTGAGAGCTCTAGATCGAACGCGAACCAAGATCCCAAATCACGCGGTGAATCACACTCGCTGCTGGGCTGACATCCAAACGTCAGCAGTTGGAATCTAGACTGCTGGCGTTCTGTAAAATTCATGGAATATTTCTTGTAAATTTGCCTAAATCAGGTCTGTTATAAGACAGATTTCATTGTTCGCACTGTGTACATTAGGCCATTGATGAGCTGAAAAGTGTGTACCAACGGTTCGCAATTGATCACTTATGTCGTGATCTATCAAGATCGGGACATCTCCGGTAGTTGAATGATGAGGAAAATGAGCAACTCCACTAGGGAAATCTAACGAGAGATCTCGTCCGATAAAGATCAGTCGATAAAATCAACGGAAGAGCGCTACCCAAGCAACAAATAGCCGTCATAATCGCTTGCAGCAACTTGATTGTGACTTAATCAAGATACATAGAAGTTTTTTCAACCGATTTGCAACAAGTGTGCTGCTAGGGTGTGTTGCACCATCCACTGATGATGATCTGGATACCAAGGATGAGTCAAAATATTTCTCGTACACACCATAGAGCGGACTCACATGGACGGAACAAAATACCATACCGAAATCTGTTCCAAACGTCACGGCGAATGCTAAATGGTATGTTTTATGCGTTTTTCGGGATCGCAAGGGTATTATGCATCGGAAGTTTTTGGAACAAACAAAGCGCATGGATAGTTGTGAATATAAGCAAATGTTGGAAACAACGGTGGGCACACTGGGTTTGTCTTCCGACAACCACGTTCCACTTTTGCAGGGCAACGCTTGATGCCACACTGCTAGTGTAAGTATGGAGAAGGCTTTGGGTTTCAATATGCTCAAGTATCGTCCTTACTCGTCTAATTTGAGTCCAACATATCAGCATTTATTCCAATCGTTGAAGAATGTGATGCGCAATCAGACAATCGCATCCAATAGCGAGCTACCCTAGTAGCACACTTGTTGCCATTCGGTTGAGATAACATATATATGACTTGCTAAGTCATAATCAAGTTACTATAACTAATTATGACCGTAGTGTGCTACTTGGGTACCCAACTTCATTGATGAGCCTTTCAGAAGGCACCCTAAGACTTTCTATTAGCGAGGCATAGATGCTCTTTCTACCCGTTGGTGTACCGTCGTTAGGGATACCGGTGAGAGTTTCCGGTTCAAACTTAAAGCGAAATATCTTAAGCCACGGTATAATGATTGGCAAACATTGACATCGGGAAGACTCAGCGATAAAGTCTTCAGCACACTTTATTTTCTACCCTCCACTGTACCTATTACCTGTTAGTTACTTAAGTGTGGATTCAGTTTAAACGCATCGTTTATGAGCAGCGGATAAACAAACAAGGTGTTCTGGGTAAGACTGACGGTCACGTTCGAAGGAAGAAACTTTTGACAACGCACAATTTTTGGAATAAAGGGTGTCTCGCATGAAATTGCATCATAGAAAAAAACGCTATAGAAAATTACCCATTTGGTTATTTTCTCTTAAGAGTTTGGGTAGAAGTAGTTGAGGGTGTTTTTTTTTGTATTTTTATCGCGGTTAGGTTTTTGAATATTGGAAAAAATGGCGTCACTCGAAGAGCAACTTCGCGAAGTGCTTTTGCTCAAGAACCTGGAAAATCCTCAACTCTGTCATTGGGACATCGGAAAACAACTCGGAATCCTTCAGTCAACTGTGGATCCTGTGATTAAACAGTACTACGAAACACTGAGTATCAAACGGAAGAAGAAATGCGGTTAAAATCGATGTTCTATTAGTGATCAGGATCACAAGCGTGTCGTGGATGCGTTTAAGCGGAATCCCAATGCTTCAGTCGGGGATGTGGCCAAAAAGTTGAAAGTCCAAGTCTTTCGTTCAGAGAGCCAAGGACCAGGAGGGACTGCATACGTACAAAGTGCAGAAGGCTTTAAATCGTGACGAACGGCAAAATACGGGGCAAAACTCACGGACTCGGAAACTGTACACCCAGATGCTGACGAAGCCTCATTTTCTCATTATGGATGATGAAACTTATGTCAAGGCGAACTTTCGGCAGCTTCCGGGCCCAGTACAAGTTTGATGTTCTGGAGTAAGTAAAGAAGCGGACTCTTTCAAAGTTTGCCAAGAAATACATGATTTGGCAAGCGATTTCCTCTTGTGGCCACCCGAGTGCGACGTTCATGGCTACCGGGACTTTAAACAGGAAGATCTACCTCAAGGAGTGTATGTTCCTCTGCTGAAGAAACACGAGGACCCAATGATCTTCTGGCTGGGTCTATCTTCAAGCCACTATTTGAATATTTTCCTGGAGTGGTATGAAGCCAACGGGGTCACTTTTGTATCCAAGGACATGAACCCCTTCATGGGGCTCCCTCCCCGTCCAACGCACCGGAACTAAGGCCCATCGGAAAAAAAACTGGGCTATTATGAAACAGGCACAACAAAAGCATGTCAAATCTGAAGAAGACATGAAGAAAAAGTGAGTTGCCGTGCAAAAGAAGTCAGATGTTGTACAGAACCTAATGTCTGGAGTTAAGCGTAAGGTACGAGCGTACGGTAATGGCATTGAAGTTAAATGGAATAAATATATCAAAAGCTTACTAAACGCGTCCCTGTTTTTTGTTGGTATATGTTGATATTTTATTGACAAATAAATTGGTGAAAAGTTTTTCTCAATTGATCAACGCATCTCAAAATTATGGATCATGGAACTTGAGAAAACAAAATTAATTGTGCACAAACATCTAGAGAATCCTTCGTGACCTACCTCAAAAATAGAAAAATTGTTAAAATACCCAAAGTCAACGGTATGACTTGTAATCAAACGTTATAAGAATACTCTGAGTGTGAATAGAGCACAGTGCATCTATCACAAAAGTGTCACTAGGGACAAAGAGCTGAGTTGAAAGGTGTGGAGGTACGTGAACGGCAACCCAGGTGTCTCCATACGTGATTTGGCAAAGAAATACGATTCCAACTTTTCCACCGTGCGTAACATCCTTTCAAGAGAAGGATATAAGTTTTTTTGTACCAGTAAATATCCGAAATTAAATACGAAATTTGATGGCTGTATTTGAATGGTTGACGAAACATATGTCAAAATGGATTATAAACAAATTCCCGGACGTAAATCTTACCTGGCAACTGGTAGTGGGGATGTCCCTTCCAAGTATACACTTGTTTTTAATGATAAGTTTGCTCGGAAACTAATGATTTGGCAAGAAATCTGCAGTTGTGGCCATAAAACCAAGGTTTTCATCACATCTCACACAATCACGTCGAAGGTTTACATCAAAGAGTGTTTGAAAAGGCGGGTTTTACCCTTCAGTCGGCAACACAAGACCAACGTTATATTTTGGCCGGTTCTAGCCAGCTGCCACTACTCTAAGGAGGTACTAGAACGGTATGCTGCAAAAAATGTTAATTTCGCCCAACAGATTAATCCTCCGAATCGCCTTGAGTTCAGACCGATCGAAAAATATTGGGCAATTGTCAAGCGAAAATTTCGAGCATGCGGTAAAGAAGTGACAAATGCACAGCAAATGCGTTTAAAGTGAAATAAGTTCGCCGGTACAGTGTTACCAGCGACTGTGCAGATCATGATGGCATCGATCACAAGTAAAGTGCGACAGTTCATTCGAAACGGTGAAATGTAATAATTTGTTCTAAATCGTTTGAAAGTTGAATAAATACCCTTTTGTTTGATGTTTTGATAAACCGTTTATGTTGTTTAATTTTTGGGTTATGATCACTTGGATGCGTCCATATTTACTTTGAATCGGGCTTTAATGAGTCAACTAAGTTATTTTCTAAAGCGTTTTTTTCCGTGATACAATTTCATGTGGGAAACCCTTTACATACAATTTAAGTGGTGTTTTAATTTCCTTTGTTATATATATCCTTTGTTATTGTTGTTTCTCGAGGAAAAATAACATCCCATATACAAAACAAAATATTCACCCCAACTCTGCCTATTTATATACCTATTATAAAGGGATTGTTTGTTGAAAACAAGCCAAACTTTATTCTTACTAACCTTTTGCATCAATTGAGCCTAAGTTAAATTCGGTTAAGACAAAGCAAACATTTTCATTTTCGCTTTAATTTTAAACCAGTACTAAAT
>JASCZW010004058.1:0-46530 GCA_034211315.2 Aedes japonicus | reverse complement strand
CAATGGAATATAATAAAGTAGAATAGAATAAAAGAGAAAAAAATGAAAGAATAGATAGGAATATAATGCTTTACAATGGAAATAAATTGCACAGAATAGAATATAATGAAATAGAATGAAACTGCGTGAATAGAATGTAATATAATGGAATAGAATATAATAGAAGATAATGGAATAGAATTGGATATGCTAGAATAGAATAGAATAGAATAGATTGAAATAGTAAACAGAATAGAATAGATAGGAATAGAATAAAATTTAATAGAATATAATTGTATATAACGGAATACAATAGAATCTAATGAAATATATTGTAATAGAATGAAATAAAATGGCCTTGAATGTAGTAGTAGGTAATAGCATTTAATATAAAAAGAAACTTGCCATAGTGAAGTTAGTCAGGCAATAGGGGCACAAGCATTTTCTTGTAGTGAACTCAAGGCCCTAGATGGATTATTTATTTGACAAAATTGTTTGTCGTAATACTTCATTGAAATAAGACATTTTTATCAACTTATAGTCAAATTTCCATTCGTGCCATTCTCTGTCTATTACATTGTGTTCGAACAAACTTTTGAAGCATTTTGATTGAACCCCCCTCTCATGATCGTCGAAAGATCATGATCATCGAAATTGCTGAAAGCGTATTTGTAGGCTGCCATCTTCGCTCGCCAACTAATTGATACATCATTCACTTATCGCAACATGTTCGGACCAACAACATTGATTGTTCACTCATCTCGAGAAAAAAATTCATTCTCAACTGTGAAGTAAGCTCAAAATTACCTGCCCAGTGTGGAAGCCGAACACGCTGCGATTATGTCGCACCTAAAATAATTAAACCAGTGACATTTGCCACTTTAATTCGCGCTCCATCGCTGCGGGTCGGAGTCTGCTTGGAGTGCCCAAAGTGAGCAGAAAAAAAGGCGACTATGACTTAATTAAATTTTCCATTTACACCGAAAGCGCAAGGTCTTGTCGTGTTTAGAGGTTGTCACCTGGATCTCCACCGCAGCCTCAGTAGTCGAAATCTCAGCTCTGAAAAGTGTCGGTGAACGTTTCGGATTCGTTGCAATAAATTACGTTGGCTTTAGCTAGCATATGGAGTTTCCTCCTCATTTTACATTTTACCATACGTAGCGTTGCGGTAGTTTTTCAAAGCATCTCAGACTGGTAGCGGTGTTTCGGTTTTGATATGCAAATATTGCGTCCGAGTCATGTCCCTTGTCGCCAACACGCCGGAGCCGTCGTCGCTGTCCGCGTTGCAGGTCAGTTACAAGTTCATTTCTATGCACCGATACGGACTGACCTGGCGGTTATCGAAGTCGAAGTGCGGCAGGTCGGCAACATAGTGTCACTGGGGGCGGTGCTACGATATTATCAGGAACGGGAACAGTAAGAAGCAAGAGAGAAGCTGATGCGTTTTTTTTATCGTTACTGCATATATGTTTTCATAATTGAATTAATTGTACCGGTCCTGTGGGGTAGGGACGGGAAAAAAGTTAATTAAAAAATTATATCCCTGGTTCAGGACATTGTCGTTGGTCCCGTCTGCAAAGGCATCCCCGGGGCATTGGTTGTTTATTATTGCTTTACGTTCTTCCAACTCAGCTCTAGAGAGGATGTCAATGTCAGCGTTAATGTATATACAAAAAAAAATCCTTGGGGCTTAGTGACGCATAGTAACTTTGGAAAAAAAAACACAACACGACCATCGGGTTGTCTTTCAAAATATTTATATGCCTAAAAAACACCAACGGCTAACGCTTGCATAAAAAAAACTCACTGATTTTTCAAGCGATTCTACTGCCACCTGGTAGTGGGTACACCAATTATTCGTCAATAAGTAGGCTATGTACAGATTGAAATGTCAGCTCTATTAGTTCGATTACGGCTGCCATGACGAAAGCAGTGAAGCAACTACGTTCGATTATTTATAAGTTTCGTCGGTTCCACCATGGAGCCATCGTCGCACTTTGTACCGGATTTAGTCGATTGGCCATATACAAGATCCTGGCGTTCCCGGAAAAAGGTGAGAGAATCGAGCCTAAGCCAGGTATTGGCCATCCGACTGTTTTGCGGAATGTGCAGCGAGTGCTGAAACGGACGGAAGGCAAGGTGGAGAAACCCTTCCGTGACGTGGGCCAAGAGGTCGATGTGACCGGCCAGATGTCCAAAAATGGACATCATATTAAGCGCCTGATGGTGCTCGTCAAGGATGTCTACAAGAAAAAATTCCGTTCCTAAATTCGTCAACCTCATGTCACAAATATTAGAACAGGTATTTTTCTCCTTTACAAGTATATCAAGTATAACAAAGTAACGGAGCTGCATATAATAGTGCAGGTAGCAATCTCCATGGAATCAAGAATTTTGTTGTGAAAGCATGATTAAGTTCTGGTTAACAACATGCAAGTTGTGAATAATGTCCTGAACTACTGCAATATGCAAGATTTGGTTGTACCTCAAAAACAGGAAATCTGAAAGATTAAATTGCTTCATTATTTGGGGCATGTTGTTCACCACGTTGCGCCCAATACGTCAAAAATATGAACGAAACACGCAAGACAGTACCCAGCGGCAGCCAGAGCAATCGTTCAGCACCACTACGTGGAGGATATGCTAGTGAGTTCGGAGACGGTCGGCGAAGCGAATCAACTAGCTTAGGATGTTCGTCATGTACACGCTCAAGCCAGATTGGAAATGCGCAACTGAATATCAAACTCGTCAGTGGTTCTTGCTGCCTTGCAGAAGGAACACACTCTCATTCAAGCTATCGCCGAAACACGACACAGATCAGTTATTGAAAAAATAACGACCATCCAAGAGGGAGGTGCTGCAAACACTGATGGCCATCTTCGACCCTCTTGGGTTACTTTCAAACTTTTTGATCTACCCCAAGATCCTGCTTGAGGAGATATGGCGCTCAGGAATCTGAGCTAGGATAACGAGACTTCAGAAAACCTCATCGAGAAATGCGAGAAGTTATTGAAGGCAGTAGAGCCTGTCCACGTACCGAGGTGCTACGGATTCGGTTCGACCATAGCTTCAAGTACAAACGTACAGTTACACAAAGAGCGCGGTTGGACCTTGAAAGATCGGTGCGTCGCGCGGGGCTAGCCACCGCTTAGGCTGCACTTAAGAAAGAAATAAAGGCTAGCAGACGAGCCTGCTTTGAGGGTCTGTGTTCGAAAGCTAACGTGAACCCATGGGGTGACGCATATCGGGTGGTAATGGCTAAAACCAAGGGCACGACAGCTCCAACCAAGCAATCACCAGAGCTACAACAGGTCATCATCAGGGGACTCTTTCCGAGCCATGACCAGAATCCCTGGCCTCCTATGATGGCAGAATTGCCCCACGACAATAACACCGCGGACGAAGGGGACGAAGCGACCGTTACAATCGAGGAAATCATTGCTATAGGCAACTCGTAGAAGGTAATCCAAGCGCCAAGACCTGACGGTATACCGAACCTGGCCATCAAGGCGGCTATTTCACTGGCGCCCGGAATGTTCAGGGCGGCGATGCAAAGATGTTTTTTTTTAACGGGATGGAAAATCTGAGGCTCGACCCATCCAGATATCTTTGGAATTAGTCGGTGGGTCCACTGACCTTTGGTGGAATTATTCCACTCCCTCTGCCACCTGGCCACCGATGTAGCTCTGGTGGTCCTGCGGATTCCTCTTGTGCCCCTCTGCTCGAAGCACTCTGCATACTCTTTTATTGTGATGCCAAAGGGCATCATCCTCGCTTAAACGCATACCGCGTCGCGTAACACTGTGCGGTATGCGCTGACCACTCTCAGGCACATAAGCCTGTGAGTACTTTCGAGCTTACCGACGTAGCTCTTAGTGCTCATGGCGGTGACCTATGCCGACCCACCGAACCTCATTATCGACAAGACAACGCTTGCCCGGAGCCTGCGCTTGCTCCTCTGTACCGCTGAGCTGTTCGACATCATGCGAGTTTAAGCCGATATAGCCGTGGAGGCTTTCTTACGGGCGTAGTCGACGTGACTGGTGAATGACAGCTTATCGTCGATTATGATTCCTAGATACCTCAAAGCCCTCTTTGATTCGATTGTGCAGTTTCCTGCACTAATCGTCGCATACTGCTCCGATTTTCAGTTATTAACGACCATGACCTCAACCTTGTGGTGCGCTAGCTTCAGTTTCCTGGAACTCATCCATCCCTCCACAATGCCAATGGAGTGCGAGGCCGTTAGCTACACCTCTTCGATGGATTCACTACATATCTCCAGGGCGATGTCATCTGCAAACCCGACGATCTTCACCCTTCTTCGGAAATTCAAGCCGTAGTACCTCGTCGTACATCGTGCTCCATAGCATCGGGCCCAGGATCGAACCTTGCGGGACGCCTGTGGTGATCTGAACACGTTTCTGGCCTACCACGCGATTCTGGAAATAGCTTCACAGAATCTTGTTCAGGTCTGTGAAGACGTTGGAGCGAGTCAGCGATAGCAACCCAACTGGCGGTATTGAACGCATTTCGGGTGACCACCGCACAGTAGTGGACACCTCGCTTCTTGTTCTGGATTGCCACTTCAGACGTTTTGGTGACAGACAGAATTGCATCCACCGTCGACTTCCCTTTACGAAAGCCGAACTGGTTTTTAGACAACCTGTCTAAGCCCTCAGTGTGCTTGGTTAATCTGTTAAGGATAACCCTTTCGAGTACTTTACCCGCTGTGTCCAACAGGCATATAGGTCTAAATGCCGATGGGTCCTCAGGTGGCTTCCCTGCCATTGCTAGCAGTACAAGAGTCTGAATTTTCCAGGCGTCCGGGAAGACGCCCTCGAGCAGATATCTGTGCATCGCCGCTCTGAACATTCCGGGCGTCAGTGAGATAGCCGTCTTGATGTCCAGGTTGGGTAAACCGTCAGGCCCTGGCGCTTTGTTTAGCTTTAACGATTTGCCTATCGCTGTGATTTCCTCTAGCGTGACGATCGCTTCGTCCCCTTCGTCCGCGGTGCCATCATGAGGCGGCTAAGGACTGTGGTCGTGATTCGGAAAGAGTCCCCCGATGATGACCTGTAGTAGCTCTGGTGATTGCTCGGTAGAAGCTGTCTTGCCCTTAGTTTTAGCCATTACCACCCGATAGGCGTCACCCCATGGATTCACGTTGGCTTTCGAGAACAGACCCTCAAAGCAGGCTCGTCTGCTGGCCTTTATCTCTTTCGTGAGTGCGGCTTTAGCGGTGGAAAACATCGTGCGGCACACCGATCATTCTAGGTCCGATCGCGCCCTTTGCATTCTCCTTCTAGCTTGGTGGCAAGATCTTCGGAGGTCTGTGAGCGTCTCTGTCCACCAATAAACCAGCAACTTTCCATCCCTAGGTTTGACCTTTCTTGGTATGGTTGCGTTGCACACTCGTGTGAGGATTGATACCAGTTGATCCCCACGAGGATTTTGGGTATCGCTCAATCCCTGTTCCTGCTCTAGCGCCTCTTTGAATACTTCCTTATCGAAGTACGACGTCTTCCATCTGCGGACGAACGTAGTGGGTGCTCCTCCCTTTGCGCGCTGCCTGGCTCCGTAGGTGATGCTATAGCGAACCGCCAGGTGGTCGCTATAAGTGTAGCCATTCTCCACCCTCCAGTTGTTCAACAGCCTAAGGCTGCTGAACGTCACGTCGATGATCGACTAGTACATACGTTGGCCAGGGCTTCTAGCAGAATTTGGCCCCTTGGGTTGGTCAGGCGACTGCTCCATTTAAACGCCCAGACGTTAAAGTCGCCCGCTACCACCAGCGGACTGCGGCCAGTTAGCTCTGTTGCCATTCGATCCAGCATTCGCGAGAACTGATCAACCGACCATATTGGTGGCGCATAGCAGCTGCAAATAAATACTCCGTTCACTTTTGCAACCGCAAAGCCCTCGTTTGAAGTGGATACTACCTCCTGAACCGGGAACTTGCCCGTCGTCCATATTGCCGCCTTCTTACCCCTATCCGTAACCCAGTTTCTGTTACCGGCAGGGTAACGAATATTATTGCCATATCCGTTCCCGACTCGCGAACTGGCTGACACAACAATTGCTGGGCCCCCTCACAGTGGTTTAGCTTCAGTTACCTGCACTGTGTTTAGCTTCAGGTCTACTCTTGTAGGCCGGGCACTTGGTGCCCCCCGTGACGTGCTTGTCGTCTGGTTTCCCAGAGCACGTCATACATTTGGAGGGCTCCTTGCAGTCCCGAGCCTTGTGGCCTTTTCCTCCGCACCTTCGGCAAAGATCGCTCCTTTGCATTCTCACGACATGTGCCCACTCTCCAGGCACTTGAAGCAAGCCTTTCGTGGCTGGTGCAAACTGACAACCCCACTTTGAGTTTTTTCACTTTTAAAATAGAGTCTGCGGCTGCAACCGGCAGACGAATTGTTGCCACTTGGGTTCCAAGTGGATCCTTCCACAGCTGTATGGCTGTCGTGGCAACCTCTACCGCACACTGGGTCAGGATGGCCATGGAGATGTCACTGGCATCCGTGATCTCATCTAAGTTTTTGCACTGGAGAGTCACGTACCTCCACCCCTGCTTCTAGGGCCTGTTCGGCCAGTTTGTTGTACGCTGGGCCCTTCAGCTTTGTATCCTTCTCAAGCTCGAGGATCATTTCGCCGGCGCGAGTGCGGCTGATACTCCGCACATCGGCGCCTAGATCCGCGAGCTTAGCGTCTCCGTGCATCGCTCTAAGTACATCGGAGTACTTAGACTCGTCGGTCTTAACGATGAGGGCCTCACGACGTTTTCGCGCTAGGCTTCTATGCTCCTTTTCTTTTTGAGATCTGTTTCCCTATTTCCGGATCGTCACTCGTGCCTCTCCATTTATCCCGTCCGTTGCTGGGACCGGCCTTATCACTTGGGCTGCTCTTAGCCCATGGGGTTCCACGTGCCATCGAGGTGGCGTTGATGCTACTGGCACCTTTTTCGCTCTTACCACCCTTGCCGCCATTGCCTCTTTTGCCGCTCTAGGTGCGGCGGTCGTTCACCTGGCGTTCCGCAGGACGTGCAGTTGGACCCGCACGTCCCGACACCACGCTCGCAAAGGTCTTTGAGCCCATGGGGCCGTCAGATACCAGCCGCTTCTGCGGTTTCCCCCGGCGACTGCCTTGCACGCTCCGAAGTCCCCGCCACCACGGTAGGTGGGGCAGGATCTCGTGCTTCCGTCCGCGTGCACTTGCAGGCGGATTCCCTCGTCTTTTCGGCTGCGAATAACCTTGCCATTTCCCTGGCACTTTGTTCTGCTAGAAGCTTAGCCTCTACCTCATCTCTCTTCCGGCATGCCGCCTGAACGGACCTACGAAGCTGTGTTTAAGGTCCTTGCTGATGTTGTTGCGAGACGACGTAGAGTCGATGTACAAGATTCTGAGAAGCTATTTCCAGAATTGCGTGCTGGTGTACAACACAGAGGTAGGCCAGAAACATGTTCAGATCACTGCAGGCATCCCGCAAGGTTCGATCCTGGTCCCGGTGCTATAGAACACGATGTACGATGAGGAAATACGGCTTCAATTTCCGAACGGGGTGAAGATCATCGGGTTTGCAGATGACATCGCCCTGGAGATATATGGTGAACCCATCGAAGAGCTGGAGCTAATGGCCTCGCACTCCATTGGCATTGTGGAGGGATGAATGAGCTCCAGGAAACTGGAGCTAGTGCACCACAAGACCGACGTAATTGCACAATCGAATCGACGAGGGCTTTGTGGTACCTAGGGATCGTGATCGACGACAAGTTGTCATTCACCAGTCACGTCGACTACGCCTGCAAGAAAGCCTCTATGGCTATATCGGCATTATCCCGCATGATGTCGAACAGCTCAGCGGTACAGAAGAGCAAGCGCAGGCTCCTGGCAAGCGTCGCTTTGTCTATAATGAGGTACGGTGAGTCGGCATGGGCCACCGCCCTGAGTACTAAGAGTTACCTCGGTAAGCTCGAAAGTACTCACCGGCTAATGTGTCTGAGACGGGTCAGCGCATACCGCACAGTGTTACGCCACGTGGAATGCGTTTAGCGGAATGATGCCCATTGGTATCACAATAAAAGAGGATACGGAGTGTTTCGAGCAAAAAGGCTCAAGAGGTATTGGCAGGACCACTAGAGCTACATCTATAGCCAGATCAGTGGAAGAAGAGTGCGCCAGATCATGGAAGTGAAAGTCGGTATTGCCTTGGCGACTCGGATGGCTGCCCATACTCCTACGATCTTTCCGATCATTTATGGGCATTGCCGATTCACATCTCTAATCATAGGGTGACCACGAGCCCTACTCACAGACTATACTAAGGAAAACTAGATGAGAATAGCTTCCAAGACTCTCACACCAAAGTCACGAGTTCAGATCGCACACCTGGAAAAGTCACAAAAACACCCAAAATGTGTTGCAGCTTTGATGGGAGATGATCCAGCTCGAGGCTGAAATTGTCGAAAAGAATGAACTTCGTGAAAAACGGAACGGGCAGGAAATATTTCCCTTCTACATCGATGATTCAATTTCATATCGTTTATCTACTCATCGAGTATAAATCGGTTAAGATTTTGAATTTATCACCAAGCCTTCCGGGCAGCCAATTTGTTCAATAATGTCAAGAAATCAAAATAAATCCACATTTCTTGCCAACGAAATCGAAAAGTTCCAGCTTCGAGACGAATTGAGGTGGACAAAAATGGCACGTAAAGTGATCTCAAACTATTTTTACGACCTAGGAAAAGTGTTTGCGTCCCTCGAGGTCATAACATAAACATTGGTATCGAATTTTATTGCACTTGACACGATATATTTCAGGACCGTGCGCCGGGCCGATCCCAGCAGGGTGGTAAACAAAGCGACACATTCACGGCGGCGCTGAACGGCGTCCAAGAGTAAAGTGGAATGGACAATAAAACGCCGAATGGTTTAATTTTATTAAGCAATAAGTCACGCTTAGGAGTGCGCTTAGAAGCGAGGGCCGACGCACTCACAGGTGACGATTTGATAATTATACGGATCTCCCTCGCAGGCTTCAGGCAAGCAGTGCGCGGATCAATTTTCAAAGCAGGTGTCGTAAGCATCGTTAAACGAAATTTCAATCCACATTCATTGCCCTGCAATAAACCATTTTTCAATGGGCTAAATTTCATGGCTCTCAGCTTGAGTGATGCGATGATGCTGTTGGAGAAATACATTGGGTCGAATTGCCGTTGATCGAATGGGTCGATTCGTTTTTTTTAACGAAGGAACTCAATATGTCAAACTCAATGGAATTTACAAGTGAAGCATTCGGTCTAATGGTATTCAACCAAACGGTCCAGAACCGTCGGTGTGGACTGACTAGCCGAAAGCGTAATTTAGCTGACCGATCGTTGATCATTAGCCGCTCTTCGTATAGGATCATGCGGTCGCTCGATCCGTTTTGGGAACTGAAACTGGAAGTGACCCACGTGAAGTGGTTGGACTAGGTCCAAAAATGACAGCCACGCATGTTCTGTTATTATCCGCTTCTTCTGCGTGTGTAAAACCATACACTTATTCCATTCTGCGGCATCGGGAGGTTCGCAGCTCTCACTTTCGTTGATGTTTCCCCGCACGTCGGTCCTCGTCGCGTCGCACGGGGCCATGAATGATTTTATGCTTGTTTATGTTGAGCGCATGCCGAATCGGACGACTGGGCTAGGACCTGGGCAGAACGGACACCGACAGGTGGCAATGGAAGAGGAGGACGAGGAGGTGGCGCTCCGATGGCGAGGCAGACCTGTTCAATTTTATGGATAACCTTATAGGGATACAAGTTTACCTACTTTAATTTTTATTCATAATCAGCTTATAACAGCCAATGAATGGTTCGAAAGAACGATCGCTGAATGAATAGAGGAACCGCGGGGCAGCGAACGTGTATGACTTTTTTTTGCGGTTGTTTTTATTTTCTGTTATTTTTTTTCGCCATGCAGACGACGTGACAAGTGATATTGCGTAAATCGTCGCTGGTTAGATTCCTATCTGCGTATGAATAATGTTGGACGAGCAAATATTTCTATCTGAAAATGGCGCTGGCCGCTGTAATTCAAGGATTGAGGCTCGTAAATGTAATACAATAACAAACCCAGGGCTTAGCAACATATACTTTGAATAGTTATTTTAATTTAGCAGCTTTAAGCAGTATTAATCATAAAAATGCGCATCAGTTGATTTTTCATAAAATCGCTAGTATTCATCGGATAGAAGTCAAATGTGAAGGGCAGTTTTATACATGTATTTAGCTCAATTTAAATATATTTGATCAAATTATTTGAGGCCCTTACCCTACGGTTCAGAAAGGGCTATGAGCGCGTTCTGTCGACTTGATCACGGCAGATTTCATGTGTAAACAGGCTGCTACATTCAACGTTCAAAAGTGCCTGAACCAAATGGACAGCGAATGATCTCTCACATGCATCCGCCGAATTATTCTGAACGGACGTTGTAAGAATATCACCATGAAAATCTCACACCCGCATAGCATGTTACCAACTACTAATGCTTTCCTTCTTCCTCCTCTCCTCTTCGCTATCCAATGACCGCGAGCAATACCTTATGACATCGTTCCAAAAGTCAGCTCTTCAAAAGCAGAAACATCGAGACGACACACATAAGGTAAGCAATCAAATGACCGAAACAAACATTCATGACATAATTTATAACGGGGAAAAGGAGGGATCATTAGGGCACCCAAGTGAAACGATTTGGAAAGGGAGCATGGGACTGCCTGCTTCCTATTGTTAACATTTCGCGGAACGAGGGCGAGCTCTTCAACCGCATCTATTGGGTTTATTCTGTCAATCGAGGGCTCGATTCTAGTGCTTGGGTCAAATTGTTTAAAGTTTTTGGTAAAATTCTCGGCACTATTGCATTACAGCATCCATAAGAGCTTGTAAAATCGTATCAGGAACCTCTTTCTCATATTTTATCCACTTCCTATGCATGTCATTTGTATCCTTGATTTTACTGTGATCTTTGTAATTTTCTGTTTCAAAAACGCAAAACGTTACGATTGGACGTAGCTCAGGGCAGTTCTTTTGATTCATGTCCATATTGTTTTACCAAAGTTAACCAAAGTAATCTCCGGCCAAAATAGTAATTATTATTATCACTTGCTGACCCAACGGACTTCGTTCCGTCTAATAATAATTTATCGCTTGCAATATCTTTAAAATCGATTCACACAATAAATCGCTAGTCGATATTTACATCGCTTTTTTTTAAATGGCATGAATGTCCTTCATTGTCAATCTGAAAGTGACAGTCAATTGTCATACTGGAGAACTTGGATATTTTCAATTTGGGCTTCTAAAAGTATGACAATCGACACATTTCAAATTGTTGATAATCTGTGATCAATTGGCCATTTAAATTGGTGTATTATGTTAGGATACTGAAGTTTGTTTTTTTTTAATGTTCCAACGCATGAAAAATTGTTGATTTTTGTATGATGTCCTGCCGGACCGACATGAGTTGATTACAGTGCTGTAAGATATCATGAACAAACTTTCTATTCTATTCTATTAACTAATTGTTGGAAATTGGGTATTTCTTGAGGGAGTATTTGTTTGCTTAGTTTGAAGGTGAAAAAATTTGAATTTATTGTAATCAAAATCATTAATTTGTAATTTTTCTGCATTTTTGACAAACAAAATTTGATTAATACAAACCAAATTTGATTTTTTTAATGGAAAAATGCCTTGTTTTATTTTTTAATTTTCCGACTTTTCCTTAAATGTTTTCCAACTTTTCTTTTCCTCTAAACACGTTGTTGGACAAAAAAGAAACAAATCATCCGACGATATTGTCAAGATTGGTTCAGCCGTACTCGAGTTTCAAGGTCACTAAGAAACAAACATCAATTTTTACACATATAGATTCAATTTTTTTTTAATGGAAAAATGCCTTGTTTTATTTTTTAATTTTCCGACTTTTCCTTAAATGTTTTCCATTTTTTCTTTTCCTCTTAACCTTTGTTGGATAAAAAGGAACAACTCATCTCAAGAGTCTGTTCTCAGCCGTTCTCGAGTTTTAGTGTCACTAACTAACAAACATTCATTTTTATACATACATATATATATAGATTATTATTATTTATTATCTGAACCCGGTTCAAGCGCTGATACACTTGCAACTAAATAAATGAAATTTTAATAGAACTTTCACGTTTATGGTTGTTTTTCCGGCATGAGTTGTTTCTTGACTAAAAAGGCGTTCAGAACTTGCTTCTGAAATTCGGAGATATACACATTGTGTGTTTTAGTTACCGAAAAAGTTCTCATAGTTAGTTAAAATGTGTGTATGAGAGCTCCCCTTTCCAGAGGGGAGGGGTCACAAATCACCATACCATCATTGCCTTCAAAACCTCCTACATGCCAAATTTGGTTTCGTTCGCTTCAATAAATCGAGTTATGCAGAAATGTGTGTTTCATTTGTATGAGATTCCCCCACTCTTTGAAGGGCTTATATGGGAGGGAGGGGTCTTACACCACCATAAAAACATTTTTTGCCTTCAAAAACCATTACCTGTCAAATTTGGTTCCATTTGCTTGATTATTTCTCGAGTTATGCAGAAATTTGTGTTTTATTTTTATGGGAGCCTCCCCCTTTTCAGAGGCCGGAGGTGTTTCAAACCACTATACAAATATTTTTTACCTCCAAAAACCTCCACATGGCAAATTTGGTTTCATTTGCTTAGTTACTTCTCGAGTTATTCAGAAATTTGTGTTTCATTTGTATCGGAAAGCCAGAAAAGGAAGGGATCTTGAACCACCATAGAAACATTTGTTGCCTTCAGAAAACCCCATATGCAAAATTTGGTTCCATTTGCATGATAAGTTTTACGCTAGCAGAAGTTTCTGTTTTAAGGGTATGAGAACCTCCCCTTCAAGAGAGGGAGGGGTTTCATCATAGGGTCAATTCTTGCCTTTAAAAACTTCCACTTGCTGAATTTGGTTTCCTTTGCGTTAGTAGTTTTTGATTTATGCAGAAATTGGTGATGCATTTGTATGGGAGCCCCCCTATTCAGAGGGGGAGGTGTTCCAAACCACCATAAGAAGTTTTCCCGGCCCAAAAACTCCTCCTTACAAAATTTCACGTCGATCGGTTCAGTAGTTTTTGATTGTATAAGGTTCAGATGGACAGACAGAAAGAAATTCATTTATATATAGATACATTGAGCGAACAAATCGAGAGGAATTCATAGGAAATCATATGAAAGTTTACCCGAAGATATTATTGCAAATATCATACGATTCTCTAATGGAAAGAAATTCATAGGACGGTCGTATAAAACTTTTCCTCACTGAAAAAAAAAGTTGCAATCGGAATTCAAACCATGAACCTAAGGATCCAGAGACGAGCCACAATCCCACGATACTATACACGCTTGATAAGTGATGTCAATTGAAAGTGTTTAAGAGGCATGTTTTTATCGGTTAATGCAATAATAACCATTGCATACGATTTGTACGGAATGAGTCTTGGACCTTGGCATTGTGGTTTATAGTTCCGATCGAATAAAAATCGTACGGATAATTTCCTGAGTGTAGATATAGATTTATGACAAGTTACCTCTCCCTTGGCATTCGTGTAATTTCTTTTGTAACCTACAGTGTGTCTCACAATAGGTGTCATCTTTTTTCAGTCTTGGTTTATTTCAGCTGGGTAATTTTAACAGCGGAATTGATTAAACCAGTTTTGAGTGTATTCTTTCTACAGCTTATCGCTGAAGATAAATAAGCGACTCCGTTTGTATATATTTATCAGCTACCATGAAAGCCATACGGGAGCAAGTTTCAAAATTACATTGGCAAAAGCTTAGACTGTGTCAGATATTAAATAGCATTAAGCAGTTCGGAGTGAGTAAGCGTTTTGTTTTTCGTACCTTGAAATGGTTCAAGGAAACTCGAAATGTCCATATATTCAACACAAAGGAGGTGCCAGACGAACTGCCAGAAGGAAGAAAAAGATCAGATGTGTGAGGAAGCGCATAAGACATAATCCGGCCGTATCTGGCTGTAAATTAAGCAAACGAAAATGTCCCCCGGTTCGATGATCAAGCTCCTCAGACATGATCTGGAATGCAAGCCGTACAAGAAACAACGGGTTCATGGGTTGACGGAGCGTCAAATGCAAGCCAGGGTCCAAAGAAGCGGAAATCTTTTGGTTCGGCACGGTGACTGCGATATTTTATTTTCGGATGAAAAGCACTTCCTCCTTCAGGACAGTCATAATCAACAAAATGATCGTGTGCAAGGCAAAAGCCTTGCCAATATTCCAAGGATTTAACTAACTGTAGAACGCTATCCAAGTGTACAGAAAAACAGGGTATGGGGCGCTGTTTCACGAAAAGTAAAACCTCCTCTTCTTTTCATAGAACCTTACGTTAAAATCAACACACACTGAATATTACATCGTGCAGGTCTTGAAGAACCATCTGCTTCCTCATGCTTCAACGCTGTATGGGAATACACCATATTGTTCCCAACATGACTCAGTTCCAACTCACAAGACAAAGAAGACACAAGCGTGGTGCGCGGAAAATTTGCCCGATTTTATTACTAGCGAAGAATTGCCTGCATCTTCACCGGATCTTAACCCACTTAACTACTTTGTTTGGGGTTATATGCTTCAACATATAGGCCCTACGAAAGGGCTCACGTTGGATGGATTCAAGAAACATTTGGTTGATCTTTGGAACCAAATTTTGCGTGCCAGATGCGATGGTTTTACAATGCGTTTGCGTAAAGTTTTCAATGAAAAGGGCGAGATTTTCGAATTGAATTAATATGGTTTATAACTTTTACATGTATCTTTCAAATGAAAAATAAATGCTATCATTTAGTTGATTTTTTTTGCTGCAAAGCCATTTTGTTTTAGTGACACTTATGATAAGACACCCTGTAGAAACTAAATGCTTTTGTATAAATGGCTCTCTGTTTTTACTTTTAATTACTGCTATTTCTCTACTATTATCGTGGCTTAGTAATTCTGAGATTGTTCCTCTGATCTTGCAGTTTCTTCTAGGGACAGGGAATCCTATACAGTCCATTATAAGGGGACTTCACCGTGAGATGTGTTCGGTTCGCAAGTCGGTTGATTATTGTTTTCCAATAGGTATGAATGAGACAGATGGGTGTGCCCAGTTCGTAACCTTGCTAGGATTCGTTGATCAGAAGAATTAATAGAGAATTTTATTTGTTCGGTTGGTTAGCCTGATAATGGGGCTGATGGTTGGAATTGACAATCCTGTAGCTTCTTGCAATAGTAATCCGGCACGTTTAATTACAGGGAGTTACTATGCTAAATCATTTTATTTTCCATCAGAAGTATTGCTAAACTGGCAATACGGCCCCAGATAATTGGCGAATAACTTCGTTGTAAGTAGGAGGTACAGTGCGAGTTCCAAGGCGTCCAAACTTCGACTGGTTAATCCAAATCCCTATGTTAGCTCAGAGACCACTAGAGCTTCGCCATGTGTACAAAGCTGGCTTCTCCCTGCTAGGTGGCATCCCAAGAGGCGTAGAATGTTTATTTGTTGAGTGCAGCTCTGTTTAGTTTCAGCAAAGTGCTGTACAGGGTGCGGCAGAAAATAATGCGAAAATGTTCAAACTTGAGTATTGGGCTAATTCGTGTAGCTAGTGACTAATTTCGGTCGAAAGTGTTTTTATTTATGTTTACTTTCAATTGCTGCATCCAAACATTCTATTTGTTTTATTGCAAATTCGTCAAAATGTTCGCGAAAGAAGCGATCACCAGTATGTTGCTCACCAAGAAGAAGCCGAAAGAGTTTGCCAAGGTTGTAGGGTGCCATTTGGCAACAGTTTACCGCATAAAAAAGTCCCTGCAGGATGGTCCTAAGCAGCGGAAGCCGGGAAGCGGACGACCGCGCTTTGCACGCACGCCGAACGTGATCAAATCGGTCCGTGCAGAAATTGCTCGCAACCCGGTGCGTTCCATAAGAAAACTTGCAAAGGAAGCCATCCGGAGAATCATCAAAGAAGACCTGCATGCATCTTCCAGAGCCAGAGTGAAACGCCACTTGATTACGGACCGGGTCAAGGAAACACGAGTGACTCGGCCCAAGAGCTTTTCAGCATCGATGCTGTGGCCAACAGCCGCACGGACCGATTCATTTCACCGCAGAAAATGGAGAACGTTCCGGAAAAAGTGAAATTCAAATTTCAAACCAAACATCCGGCTGGTGTCATGATGTTTGGCTTGGTGGCGTCCAATGGTTTGAAAATGCCGCCTGTTTTCATTGATACTGGAGTTAAAATCAATACCGAAGTGTATATCGGTATTTTAAAGGACCAAGTGCTTCCCTGCGCGAAGGCCAACTTCTCCGAGGACCAAAACGCTGTCCTACAGCAGGATGGAGCGCCGTGTCACACGTCCAATCGAACCCAACAATGGTTGAACGATAACACGAAGTTTTGACCGAAGGATTTGTGGTCCCCTAGCAGTCCAGATCTTTATCCGTTGGATTATTCGGGCATATGTTGAAGCACGAGTCTGCAAAACATCACACCCTAGTTTGAAAACCCTAAAGTCAACCATAACACGCACATGGCAGTCAATGTCGGAGGACTACGTCCGAAAGGTATGCTCTGGCTTCCGGCGTCGGCTCGAGGATGTTATTAATAAAAATTTGTTTATAAGGACTTTATGAAGATAACTGCACTCGAAAATGTTGATATTATTGCTTGAATTAGTTGAAAATGGGATTTGAAAGAAATAGAACAAATTTTCGCATTATTTTCTGCCGCACCCTGTAGATGGTAGTATTTTATCATCATCACAATCATCATCATCATCCCCATTGGGCCAAATTATTTGAGGTTGCTTGGTAAAATTCTCGACACTATCGCATCACACCATCCAGAAATTACTGGAGGATGCGTATCATATAAAATAGATCCTACTGCGATCCTTAGTCTCTTGTCCAGTAACTCCTATCCTTACCTCCCCGTGGTGCCGACTGGAGTATGAGTAACCATAGGAAAGATTGGGTAACCAACCTCGGTGGTTGTTCTCCATGTTAGGGCGGCTCAAAACAGCGTCTGTTCTCCATGTTAGCAGCGGCTGATCATCGTCCTTTCGCCAGCGTGGGACTCTAAACAGTGTTGTGCACGATGGTCCGGCGAGATAGGGGGCTGGGGAAGGCCCAGCAAGCCGCCCTTTCAAAAACAACGTTACAAATAATACAGAAGTTAATACGGACCGGAACAATCGGCAAAGACCTAGGCGACGAATTAAGGACTACGATTGGAAATTCGGAACATGGAACTGCAAATCGCTTTGCTTCCCTGGCTGTGGTAGGATAATCTATGACGAACTTCAACCACGTAATTTCGAAGTCGTAGCACTGCAGGAGGTTTGCTGGACAGGACAGAAGGTATGGAAAAGTGGGCATCGAGCGGCTTCTTTCTATTAGAGCTGTGGTACCACAGACGAGCTGGGCACCGGCTTTGTAGTGCGAGCTGAGGATCAAGGCTCGATTCTTCAACTACAGCATCATCAACATACACTGTCCACACGACGGGAGACCCGATGACGAAAAAGAACCGTTCTACGCGCAGCTAGAGCAAGTGTATGATGGCTGCCCGCAGCGGGACGTAAAAGTCGTCATTGGTGACATGAACGCTCAGGTAGGACGGGAGGCAATGTACAGACCGGTAATAAGGCCTAACAGGCTGCATACCGTATCGAACGATAATGGCCAACGATGCGTAAACTTTGCGGCCTCCTGTGGTTTAGTAGTTCGAAGTACCTTCTTCCCCCGTAAAGACATCCACAAAGCCACTTGTAGATCACCTGACCAACGAACAGAGAATCAAATCGAGCATGTTCTAATCGACGGGAAATTCTTCTCCGATATCATAAACGTTCGCACTTACCGCAGAGCGAATATAGACTCGGACCACTACCTAGTTGCAGTATGTATGCGCTCAAAACTCTCGACGGTGTACAACACGCGTCGAATTCGGACGCCACGACCTACCATTGAGCTACTATGGGAGACCGGAGTTGCCCAGGAATACGCGCAACAGCTATAAGCTGCCCTACCAACGGAAGAGCAGCTTGGCGCTGCTACTCTTGAGGATGGCTGGAAAAATGTTCGAACCGCCATTGGTAGCACTGCATTAGTGACACTAGGTACTTCTGCACCGAATCGAAAAAATGATTGGTTTGATGGCGAATGCAAACAATAAGTAGAGGAGAAGAATGCAGCACGGGCGAGAATGCTGCAACACCGTACGAGAGCAAATGTGGAACGGTATAGACAGGCACGGAACAGACAAAATTCTATTCGTCGAAGGAAAAAGCGCCAGAGGTAAGATCGAGACCGCGAAGAAATGGAAGCACTGTACACACGTAAATTCTATGAGCAGTTGAACAGCTCGCGCAAAAGCTACGTCCATAAGCTGATATGTGCAGAGACCTGGATGGCAACCTTCTCACAGGAAAGTGTGAGGTGATTGAATGGTGGAAACAGTACTTCGACGAGCCCTTGAACGGTAATGTTACAGCGAACGAAAGTGGCACGGTGATACATCTAGGAACATGCGCAGAATATGACAGGACCTCGACCCCAACCTTTCAGGCAGTTGAGAACGAAATTGTTCGGTTGAAAAACAACAAAGCCGCTGGTGTTGACCAGCTCCCAAGCGAGCTATTGAAATACGGTGGTGAAGCACTGGCCAGAGCGCTGCACTGGGTAATTACCAAGATTTGGGGGGAGGAACGTTTACCGGAGGATTGGTTGGAGGGAATAGTGTGTCCCATCTATAAAAAGGGCGACAAGCTGGATTGCTGCAATTATCGTGCGATCACGCTACTGAGCGCTGCCTACAAGTTGCTCTCCCAAATATTATGCCGCCGCCTGTCACCAATTGCAAAGGAGTTTGTGGGGCAATACCACGCGGGATTCATGGGTGCCCACGCTACTACGGACCAGATTTTCGCGATTCGGCAAGTGCTGCAGAAATGTCGCGAATACAACGTGCCCCCACATCATCTTTCCATCGATTTCGCCTTGTTAAGCGTGTCTTAGCAAAGATATAACTAGTTAAATATCGTTTCTTGCTAAATTATTGTATGAGTTATAGTTAAAATTGTAATCGTGGGCTACATAATCGACTGAGTCAAGGGACATGTACCCTAGATGTTCAACACTTTATGTATGTTTTTGCCAGGTCTCACAATCAAACAGATTAAATATTTTATTGCACGCAACCTGGTGAAATACATTAGAAAAGGTATGCCAGTTATTGCGACTGGCAATTTTAACATCATTGTTCCAAAGTTAGAGAAACTTCCCTTCATTGATTTCATGAAGAAGTACCTTTATCTCGACTTGGCTTTGAACTGTGATCAAACAACTAGTCGTGATGAAGATTCTGCCGCTTTAACCTTCGTTCGTGACCTCCGTTTGCAATGCCAGCAATATTATGCATTTTTTTTTGTACCACCGTCCAACGATTTTGATTTTTGACGAATAAACATTTAGTTCAAGCGATTATGATTATAAGAATGAGCAAAACTATCATTAATTTTTTTTGTAGGTTACTAGCTGCACGCTGAATAGCGTCGAAACCTCTACACTAGGCCTTTGATGATAGAATAGATTACGTAGGCCTTTCGAAGTAGTTCACCAGCCGTACACAGGCAATGGCACCCAAGAAGACGCTGTTATGAACTAACTCGGAAGGTTACGTTAGAGAGGGTGGGAAAGTTTCATTTTTTATTACAATTTGTTAATATTAGTTAATTCATTATTGATCATTTTGGTCAGTGTTATTAAGTTTACGTGGAGTTTTTCGTTCTTTGGTTTTATTAGGATTTTCATTATGTTTGGTTATCAACACATATGTTTGTTGTTAATATATAATTTTTGGTGGTTTATTTTATGTTCTTAGGTATTGTTCAATAAGGGTTTAAATATTGTTTAACAAGTATTTTTATTTACTTTTAGAAGATGCGTCTTTGCACCTCAGAATAACCGTATTCTTTCTGGAAAGAAAAGCGTTGAGACTGAATTTAGTTCAATGAGATTAATTTTTATAGTTGTGAGATGTTTGTGATTCATTGGAACTCATTTAATGGAATTGTTTTGCTTCACTGTTTACTTAAATGTTCAGTTTTGAAGGTGAGTTATGTTTCATTGTATTTTAATTTATTTAATATATTAAGCAAATTAAATAGTAATTTGGTTACCTATTTATGTAATGTATTCCATTAAGTCAGCACTGTTAGTTTTATTTGAGGATTGTAGTCAACGAGATCAAGTTTGTAATAAAATTGAGTAATAATGTTTCAATGTCAAGAGTATCACTGTGAACCTCCCAACGCCAGTATGTATCGCGTTTTCAAATACTTCCCATGCTTTTTATAGGGACTCCCCAAAGTATTAGTTCGACTGATCATTACGGATATCAGGAATATGTTATGTTATATGTTATGCTTACCTTTTGATCATTAATGGAGGTATGTTTTAGTTGTACTCACGTAGGGTTAGTTTCTCATGGATTGTTATTTCTATTCTTGTTAGTATGCCGTGCTTCCTATTGACTATAACCTGCTCGAATAGTGTGACGTTTATATGTTCGAGATGATCTTTCACTTCCTCTTTAGATATTTATAGTTTAGTTTAATGATGTCAAGTGTTCATGTGTGCCTAAAGTCAATTATGCATCATTTCCTTACCACCTATTACTTTGTCTGCCTAAGTCCGTTTTTGTCTTTTGCGTTATTTAAAATGACTTGTGTTATTTGTAGGAAAGTTTTTGTTCCCCTTTTATTTCATAGCTTGTTTTGTTTTGTCTCATGCAATTTTCTAAGTTATTGAATTGTTTTCAATGTTTTGCGTGCATTTGCAGTCTAACAGTCGTTTTTCTTTTTGAGTCGTAGTCAGCTATAGGATTCACTTTTCGGTGGCAAAAGATAAGCTTCATCGCGTCTATTCCCTATCTCCTAATATAAAATTATCGAGATTGAAGCCGTTCTGAGATTGTTCTTTGGAGTGAAACATACAGAATAAGTTTGGCGCCACTTATATAGTTTTGAAAAAACTTCTACTCCGTGAATCCAACAGTCGAGTTCCTATGAATGTTGATACTTATGGATACATTGTTTATTATACTATTGGTACCTAGCTATCTGTTTTAAAGCATGATTACGGCTCGTCCTGTAAAGGAATGCTTCAAAAAAGTGTTGCATCCAAGAGGAAATCCCACTTCATTATGTCTGAGGAGAGAGCCCCACCAGACAGCATCACAATTCCAGATTTCCAGACAGGACGTCCGTTGGATCACATCCGTAAAATTAGTGCATCAATGCCAGATATGTGACGCGGCATAAAATAAAAATAGTCAACATGTGATACCATCACGTCAGAATATGTCTTTGGTTATCATCCCAATACGAATGGCGTAGGCCCTACCATCGCGGCCAGATCACATACTCAAGGGTAGGGGATGAGCAAAACTATCATTAATTTAATAATTTTACATTCCCTAACAGATCCCCAACTATCTTCTAGGCCTTCAAGATAGTCCATCGTAAAACGTGCAACCGTGGCCGTGTCATCATTTAAACCAAACGGCTCTTTTCAGGGCCACCAAATAATATCTCAAGAGCGTACAGTAGAATTTTCTTACATACTGGCTTCAAAACGCTGGTCTAATGTCCCATAAGAGCCACACCCGTCATATTGAGACTTAAACTGTTTCTATCGGTAAGGGTAAGCGACCGGCACGAATAATGAAACCATTTTAACACTAATAATAGCCACACAGAATTTCCCTGACATTATAATGCATCACTTGGTTTAACGTAGTCTACGTCAACCGGTCGTGTCTTGTACACAACCCCACTGATTTTTTTTCGAATTTTCTAAAAACTGACAGCGATAAAAATACTACAAAAAAACACTCTAAACTACTTCTACGCAAATTTCAAAAAAAAATACCCAATGTGTCATTTTCTACAGAGTTTTTTTTCCCGTGATGCAATTTGATGTGGGACACCCTTTAGTGATGATTCTGCAATGTTGAGCTATTTTTTTTCAATAATTTTGAGTATAATTTTGGATTTTGAGTCAGGCATTATTATTTTGGGTTACAAATTAGGATACTTGTACAGTACATCGAATACAACATTTTTTTTAAAATCATTCGTTTATTTGTTAGGCTCCAGCGTGTGTAACTCGTTACGGAGCCGATATTCAATATTGTTATAAACAATGTTTTATTTCGAAATTTTAGTAAAAGTGGGGTGCTAATTACTCATGGCTATCTCGAGGTTAATGGGTTACATCATTGTTTGAAAGTGGTTAGGCAAGTAACATTAAAGATATCATTTGCTGCTCATGGTTGCGACATCTACCAAATCCTCAGCTTGCTGTACAAGTAGCACCGAAACAAAAGGATAGTATAAAACGGACACAATGGTAGTGAATTTACTTGAGTAAAGGGGGGTGATGATACAAAACTCTTAGATCAGACAAACAAAGGAAATTGCTTGCATTTAGTGGAGATCACGCATTTCCAAAACATCTCTTACCTTACGGAAGGGTTGTCTACCTCGGGCCACTAGAGAATCCAGTAGTTGTGCTCTGGATGCTTCATTATCCGGGCCTCCGAATGTCTGTTCCCGCTGAATATGAAAATATGAATCAATAATGTTGCAGAAACAATTTAACACAATTCTTTGCCTTTTTACAAGGTTATATACATATCAATTCGTAGTGATTTGCACATATCTTTAACGCCTTATATGATACTCGACAGTAAAAACGACCTCTTACAGTACTTCCCCCCGTAATGATAAGATCAATTCCATCCGCTTGCACTGAAAACATAAAATCATCTTAAAGACCTGTTCACATTTCATGGCCCGGCTCACATTAATCGTTGTCACACTTTGGCCGGTTAAAGCTTTAACACCTCATCAAGGCCGTCACGAACAACGTGTTAATGCAGTTGGTGTGTTTTTTTCGGAGTATAATTACTACAAATTAATTTAGATAGTCAACATCCTGCACACCTTTTTCGACCTGGTCGAGTTTCACGAAGGGCACGATAAAATATGTAACCCCGTCGAAAGTGTCCATATCCTCGCCACACGTAACAACGTTGTCATCCATATCTCGCCAATTACCAGGGTTCCGATCGAGCCGCTACAATGTTCTGAAATTTATTAAACACCTCAATTACAACTCCTTCTGCAGTCGAACAGAATCAACTATGCAACACCTTCTTTTGGCGGCGGCGGCGACGACCTTCCGCGCATGCCACACCCGAACCCTGGAAACTTTACCTTTAGACCAAAACGCTTTGGCAGAGACCTCTAATGAGTATGATTAGAGAGCGCACTCGTCATCGGTGCTGCTGCAAAATACGTCTAATTCGAAGCACCACCGGCCGTCGTCGTCGGAGTAGTCGGAGTAGTCATCATCGTCGGTGGGTTCTGTTGAGCACGCGCTCAGCTCACACTGCAATCGACGACGACGACGACGACGACGACGCCACCGCCGTCATGTTGTTGCTCAAACAAAACTGCTGATTTTTATCAGTAATAGCTACCCATTAAACCACGCGCCTTCGCATGGCGTGTGTGAGTCTCTGGGGGCAATTTGGTCGCTAGATGCTGACTCTTTTTTTCTGCCACGATAGGTACAAACGATATACGGCCACATTATGGCACACGGGAGGTTAGTACCACAAACCAGTCAACCCACCAACTAACTCAGAGGCGACGGAGGCACGCTGAAGGATCTCGATCGCCAGCAGACGCGTATCTTCCATTTGCTAAACCGTGCAATTATTCGCACCTCCCCAAGATCTGCTTGTTCAAATATCCCATGGGTTAGGGAAGGAACTGTGATTGGCCACACATTTACGACTTTGGAGGGAAAGTAATAATCGTTTACGGTTAGTATTAAGTATTATTATTAAAAGGACACTCTAGGTATCGGGTTGCATTAATCACCAGAAAATATGACAGGCAAGAGCGGATGCGGAGGCATTCCGTGGCTATTTATTGAGTAATAGCCTAATGATGGTGTTTTAGCAAAACGGGTGTTATTATTTTAATTAACTAGAGCTGATTCATTATCCTAGATTGGAAATTGAAAAGCTGAGACCAGGAGATAAGACTTATTGCGAGACTTGAAAGATTGGTACCGGTCATCGCGTAATCGAAAATGCTTCTGGGATCTCTGTGAATGGAAACCAGACATATAGTGATGGAAGCGTGTTGGATCATTGGAGTTGGTTGACTGGATTTGGTATGGCGATTATTTGTCGAATTGTTGGTGAGCATGACGACGATTGACTCAAAAGCAGTGCTGTAAATAGTCATTTCAACCTAACGCGATTCATTTGCCCGAGTGATCGAGTTCCAGTAGCTTTAAAATGTCACGCAAAGAATTTATCGAAAATTAGTTAGCAACATTGATTTTCGAAAAAAAGAGTAGAAAAAAACATATTTTGACTTCAATTTTCGATTTTAATCAAATATAATATCCAATTAAAATATGTTTTGTGTGTAGATAAACTTTGAGTTTAGATATTTTTTATAATATGCATCGAACTAAATTTTGCCTGGCATGAAATAAGAAGATTTATTTGATAACTAGCTCAACCCGGTGCGACTGCTGCTACGCATACAACTAAAGGAAGGAAAATTTCATTGATACGGCACGTTTATGGTTTTTTTTTCGGAATGAGTTTTGTTAAAATATTATCGTTTGCTAAAGTGTGCTTCCCCGGCTCCAGAAACCTCTGCAAAACAAATTTTTACAACGATTGGTTAAATTTCTATTTCATTTGAATCAGAGCCAACTCCCTCCAAGAGGAGGGAGGGGTTCCAAACCCCCATAGAAAAAAATCGGCCTCCAATAACCCAAAATTTCTTATTTTAATAAAATTGCTTTAGTAGTTCTCGAGTAATACAGAAATTTGTGTTTCATTTGAATTGGAGCCTTCCTTTCCAGAGAGAGAAGGAGTCTCAAACAATCATCAGAACCTTCCTCAGTCCCAAAAACCCCTGCAAACAAATTTCTTGCCGATCAGTTTAGAACTGCCCGAGTCTATAAGGATCAGACAGACGGAAATTCATATTTATAAATATAGAAATCCTACTTCCAAAAATCTCCACCTGCCAAATGTGGTTTCATTTGCTTGATTAGTTCTCGAATTATGCAAAAAGTTATGGTTCATTTGTATACCATCCTCCCTTCCCTTCAAGCGGGAAAGGGGTCCTAAACTGCCATAGAAACATTTCCTGCCTCTAAAAACCTCAAAATGCCAAAAAATGTTTCATTTGTATGGGAGTCCCCCTTTTCAGAGAGCGGAGGGGTCTCAAAACACCATAGAAATATTTCTCTCCTTTAAGAACCTCCACCTGCCAAATTTGGTTCCATATGCTTGATTAGTTAGATTAGTTTTGTATTTCATTTGTATGGAAGCCTCCCCTTCCAGAAGGAGAAGGGGTCTCAAACCACCATAGAAATATTAATTGCCTTCAAAAACCTTCACATGCCAAATTTGTTTCCATTTGCTTGATTAGTTCTCGAGTTATGCAGAAATCTAAGTTTCATTTGAATGAGAGCCACCTCCACAGGGTTCTCTAACCACCATAGAAATATTACTAGCCTTCAAAAACTCTGATTTGCTAAATTTAGTTTCCTTTGCTTGAATACTCCTCGAGTTATGCAGAACTGTGTGTTTCATTTTTATGGGAGCCCCCCTTTTCAGAGAAGAGAGGGGTCTTCAACTATCTTAAGAACCTTCCCCGGTCTCAAAAACTCCTCCATATAAATTTTCACGCCGATCGGTTCAATAGTTTTTGATTTAGACAAACAGACAGACAGACAGACAGACAGACAGACAGACAGACAGACAGACAGACAGACAGACAGACAGACAGACAGACAGACAGACAGACAGACAGACAGACAGACAGACAGACAGACAGACAGACAGACAGACAGACAGACAGACAGACAGACAGACAGACAGACAGACAGACAGACAGACAGACAGACAGACAGACAGACAGACAGACAGACAGACAGACAGACAGACAGACAGACAGACAGACAGACAGACAGACAGACAGACAGACAGACAGACAGACAGACAGACAGACAGACAGACAGACAGACAGACAGACAGACAGACAGACAGACAGACAGACAGACAGACAGACAGACAGACAGACAGACAGACAGACAGACAGACAGACAGACAGACAGACAGACAGACAGACAGACAGACAGACAGACAGACAGACAGACAGACAGACAGACAGACAGACAGACAGACAGACAGACAGACAGACAGACAGACAGACACGCGCAGGAGTTCGATATCTCCAAGCAGGCGCCCCCAGGTGGCGGATAGGGGAACGCTCGTCAATGATAGAGTGAAGGGTACCGGAGAAATAAACACCCGGGTGGACCAAAATCATGGGAGTGCCACCAGGCACATCAGGATCCACGCCAGTAACATCCCGATTATGGCATACTGGCTAAGGCTACGACAACGGACTAGATCGGAATATGGATCGGACAAACAGACGATGGGTAGCTCAAAGGAGTGCCAACCGGCACATCAGGGTTAATACCAGTGAGATCCGATCATGGTATACTGATCAGACGGCAGACGACATCGGACAAGTCTCGGTTTATGGACAGGATTAGGCGTCTATGGCTGACAGTCGAGCTATTCTGTTTCTGAGTAAAAAGAGTGACATCTTCTTGAAATGGCAAGCAGGCTAATGGTTCAGACTGCCTGTCCCGGTAAACAACCGGCAGGCCTCCGGTAACGCTCAAAACCTGGCATCATATCGATGGGTAGTAGGTTCAGATGCACCATTCCTGATTTACGCCGATCCGGTTCTGAACACGGTGCTATAAGGCACCGGAGTCAACCTGCATGGACCTCACTGTTTACAAAGGCACCCATGGATCCAGAGGCGACTATCTGCAACAGGTAGAGATAACGGCCCGGAGGGGGGACCCTTTTAACATGGAAACAACAGAAGCAGAAACAAAAACAAAAACAAAAACAGAAAAAAAAGAAACAAAAAAAGAAGGCGCAGGCGAGGCGAATGTTTTCGCCAAAAGTGGAAAGTTGCAGCGATCTCCAGTGATGCCACAGGCAGCAGTAGCGAGTACCAGCAGTTTGGCGAAGACTGGTGAGATCCAGGCAGGCCAGAAGGAGCTAGGAGCCGAGAATAGGGTGTCCACACCAAGATCGGAGAATAGTGCTAGTCAAGAGGAGCAACTTGGGAGGTCCAACCTGATGGAGGTACGGAAGCGAGTCAACGAGCTTTGTGACTTCGTGAAAGACAAGCACAATGTCCACACGAAGATCAAGCTACTAGTGACGAGCATCAAATCCGCCGTTAAAGCAGCCGAGCGCGAACATGACACGCTCAAAAGTAGAGCTGAATCAGCTGAAAAACGCTGAAAGAGGCAGTGGGGCACGCAGCGGAGCACACAGCGGCTGCGGCACAGCAGACACCAATGAGCCCCCGAAATACTGCAGACGGAGAAGCGAGTCAGGGACTCGCCAGGAGAGCACGAAGAAGCCCCGAAGAAGCAGCGCAACGTGCAGGACTGTGCTAGCGTACTGGAGGAAGGCGTCAAGAACGGTGATTGGCAAACAGTGGAAAGCCAGCGGGAGAAGAGGGAAAAGCAGGAGAGACACGTGGAGAAGAAAAAGGAGCAGAAGAAGAAAGAAAAACGTCGGTCTCCTCGGAAGAGGCTCAAGGGGATGCTTTGATCGTCGAAGTGAAAGATAAGACGACGTACGCAGCGATCTTAAGAAAAGTGAGGGAGGACCCGGAGCTCAAGGACTTGGGTGAAAAAGTGGTGAGGACTAGACGCACCCAGAAGGGGAGTTGCTGTTCGAGCTGAAGAAGGATCCCACGATCAGGAGCTCGGCCTTCCGGGAACTTATTGCCAACTCCTTAGGTAGTGAAGGAAATGTAAGGGCTTTAACGCAGGAGGCGGTGGTCGAGTGCAGAGACCTGGACGAGATCACTACGGTAGACGAACTGAGGGATGCACTGAACTCACAATGCGCGCTGAGTGAAGTTCAGATGACCATTCGGTTGAGGAGAGCGTACGGTGGTACACAAATAGCAGCGATAAGACTACCGGTAGAGGCTGCCAACAAAATGGTGGAGGTGGGCAAGGTGAAAGTCGGATGGTCAGTGTGTCCGTTGAAGACTCACCCTCGAATAAAAAACAGATGGAGAGATGCTTTAAATGCATGGCGTTTGGCCACCAAGCGCGAAACTGCAAAGGTCCGGACAGATCCGGTCTATGTAGGAAATGTGGTGAAGAAGGACACGTTGCTAGGGACTGCACGAAGCAACCGAGATGCTTGCTCTGTAAACCGGAAGACGGAAACGACCACGCGACGGGTGGCTTCCAATGCCCTGCATACAAGAAGGCGATGGCGGGCCAGGATTAATGGAGATCACCCAGTTAAATCTCAATCATTGCGACACCGCACAGCAACTGTTGTGGCAGTCGACAACAGAATCAAGGTGCGACGTGGCTAGTTATTGCTGAACCTTATCGGATCCCTCTGACAACGGCAACTGGGTGGGGACCCATCAGGGATTACGGCTATCCAAGTGATGGGCAGATTCCCTATCCAAGAGGTGGTAGACAGTTCAAGCGAAGGTTTCGTAATCGTCAAAATTAATGGGATCTTTGTGTGCAGCTGTTACGCACCCCACGGTGGACTCTGGAGCAGTACAACCGAATGCTGGACGCTCTCACAGAGAAGCTGATCGACCGAAGACCGGTAATCATTGGAGGCGACTTCAATGCTTGGGCAGTGGAGTGGGGAAGCAGACTGACTAACCCCAGAGGATACAGTTTGCTGGAAGCGTTGGCGAAGCTGGACATCAGGCTGTGCAACAAAGGTACCGTTAGTACATTTCGCAGAAATGGCAGGGAGTCCATCATCGACGTCACGTTCTGCAGTCCGTCGCTGGTGAGGAGCATGAACTGGAGAGTTTGTGAGGACTATACACATAGTGATCACCAGTCGATCCGGTATAGTGTTGGAACACGAATGCAGACGGTTGTAAGAGAGATAAGGACAAGCGGGCGGAGATGGAAGACGAAGGACTTCGACAAGGATCTTTTGATTGAAGCACTTCGCGCAGACAGTGGCGCTACAAATCTTGATGCAGATGATTTGACAGAAAACTCTGGCGAGGGCTTGCGATGCGACGATGCCAAGGAGATTGGAGCCAAAGAACAACCGGCGGTTAAATTACTGGTGGAACGAAACTCTTGCTAGCCTTCGTGCTGCTTGTCTCAGAGCTAGAAGACGCTTTCAGAGAACAAGGTCTGAAACGGTCAGAGAGGAGCGTAAGATAATCTTCCGTGAAGCTAGAGCGGCCTTCAAACGGGAGATTAAAATCAGCCAATCCAACTGCTTCAAGGAGTTGTGCCGGGAAGCTGACGATGACCCTTGGGGCACCGCTTATCGGGTCGTAACAGCGAAGATCAGGGGTCCAGTGACGCCAGCGGAAATGTGCCCGGATAAGCTGAAGATCATCGTGGAGGGTCTTTTCCCGCAGCATGATTCGACGACGTGGCCGCCTACACCATATGAAGATGAAGACCGAGTAACCATTGCAGGTTTGCAAGTCTCCAACGACGAGCTGTCATTAGTGGCGAAAGGTCTGAAGCTGAAGAAAGCTCCGGGTCCGGATGGCATTCCAAACGTGGCTCTAAAAACTGCGATACTGGCGTTTCCAGATTTGTTCAGGATGGTGCTGCAGAAATGCCTAGCAGATGGTTACTTTCCGGATAAGTGGAAGATCCAGAAATTGGTGCTGCTGCCGAAACCAGGAAACCACCGGGGAATCCAGCATCGTATAGGCCCATATGCCTGTTGGATACACTGGGGAAGCTTCTGGAAAGGATTATACTTAATCGACTGACGCAGTTCACGGAGGGCGAGACCGGCTTATCTGAAAAGCAGTTTGGATTCCGAAAAGGGAGATCAACGGTGGATGCAATCAGGACGGTCATTGAAGTTGTAGAGAGAGCGTCCAAGAAGAAGAGGTGCGGCAATCGGTTCTGCGCGGTAGTAACGATCGACGTCAAAAACGCTTTTAACAGTGCCAGCTGGGAGGCCATCGCCACAGCGCTGCATGGTATGCGAGTCCCCCACTACTTGTGTAAAATCCTTAAGAGTTACTTCCAAAACCGGATTCTGGTCTACGAAACGAACTCGGGGCAGAAGTCGATTAGGGTTACGGCGGGCGTTCCGCAAGGCTCCATACTCGGCCCAACGTTGTGGAACATAATGTACAACGGAGTCCTAAAACTGAAGCTGCCCAAGGGCGTAAAGATCTTCGGGTTCGCGGATGATGTCGTCCTCACGATAACCGGAGAGTCGCTGGAAGAAGTAGAAATGCTGGTGGCGGAGTCGACCGACGCAGTTGAAAACTGGATGAATGCAGTCAAGTTGCAGCTCGCTCACCACAAAACGGAAGTGATGCTGGTTAGCAACTGCCGAAAGATCCAGTGGATGCAGATTACCGTAGGAGGGCACGTCATACCGTCCGTGCGGGCTTTAAGACATCTAGGAGTGATGATCGACGACCGGTTGAATTTCAACACCCATGTAGACTATTCCTGCGAAAAAGCGGCTAAAATGGTCAGTGCGCTTGCAAGGATCATGCCGAACATCGGTGGTCCGAAAGGCAGCAGTAGGCGACTTCTGGCTGCCGTATCATCCTCGATACTGCGGTACGGCGTTCCAGCATGGGGAGCCGCGCTCAAAACGAAACGTAACCGCAGGAAGTTGAACAGCGTGTTTCGTCTGATGGCAATTAGAGTCGCGAGTGCGTACAGAACCATCTCGTCGGAGGCAGTTTGCGTTATCGCCGGGATGATTCCAATCTGCGTAACCCTAGCAGAGGATATCGAATGCTATCAACGGAGAGGAACCAGTAATGTGAGGAAGACGGCGAGGCTAGACTCCATGGTCAAATGGCAGCAGGAGTGGGACAACGCGGAGAATGGAAGGTGGACCCACCGGCTCATCCCCAATGTGTCGACGTGGGTGAACAGGGAGCATGGAGAGGTGAACTTTTACCTCACACAGTTCCTGTCCGGGCACGGATGTTTTCGCCAATACCTGCACCGGTGTGGTCATGCGTCGTCACCTTTCTGCCCGGCGTGTGCCAACGTAGAGGAGACTCCAGAGCACGTGGTGTTCGACTGTCCGAGGTTTGCGGAATTGCGAAGGGGAATGCCTGCCCCAAGGCCGGATAATATCGCAGAGCGAATGTGCAACGAGGAAGACACGTGGAACGCGGTAAGCAGAGTTGTGACGCAAATACTGTCGGAGCTACAGCGTAAATGGAGGTGGGACCAACAAACAAGCGCGGGTTCTGAGGAGTATCCAGCGCAGTGAGCAGTGTTCGGCTTCGGGTCGTCGTGGCGCCGGTGAACCGGAAGTCTTCTGCCAACCGAAATCGTCGGGCCGACCTCGGCACTCGAACAGCCAGCCTGCTGAAGAAAGAAGAAAGAAGAAGAAAGAGCTTCGGGTATGTAGGGCACCGCCAGTGTGGACGTCATCTACCACCGGAACTGTCGGACCACCTCTACAACCTGAAGACGAAGTCGGCGCAATGCGCGTTAGCGTCCCCTGCGATAACCGCCGGTAGTCGGGGCACCATCAGTGCGGAAGTTTCCTTCACCGGAACTGGTGGACCACCCTCGACGCCGGGGGAAGCAGGAGGATTCGAGAGATGGATACAACGTAGCAGCGGAACAGTGGATCATCCAGCCAGTCGGCGAACTAGCCTTAGCTAGGGGTCGAAATTTCAGAAGAAGTGCATGAGCACAGCCCCCTCGAAGTAGTCGCAGCATTGTGGTCCCGGGGATCAAGGCAAGGAGGATAAGGGATCCGGACTTTCCGGGAGGCACATTTTTAGCAGGTCGGGCAGGAGCCCAACCCTGTTCGCCTGAACATTGTGTGAGTGTCTCAGGTGTCTGTCACACAGATTTTCGATGGCCTTTCAACCCTTGTAAAAAAAAAAAAACAGACAGACAGACAGACAGACAGACAGACAGACAGACAGACAGACAGACAGACAGACAGACAGACAGACAGACAGACAGACAGACAGACAGACAGACAGACAGACAGGACGGACAGACAGACAGACAGACGGGAGAGGGCAGACAGACAGACAGACAGACAGACAGACAGACAGACAGACAGGGACAGACAGACAGACAGACAGACAGAGACGGCACGACAGACAGACAGACAGACAGACAGACAGACAGACAGACAGGACAGACAGACAGACAGACAGACAGACAGACAGACAGACAGACAGACAGACGACGGAGCAGACAGACAGACAGACAGACAGACAGACAGACAGACAGACAGACAGACAGACAGACAGGCAGCAGCACACAGACAGACAGACAGGGACAGACAGACAGACAGACAGACAGACAGACAGACAGACAGACAGACAGACAGACAGACAGACAGACAGGACAGACAGACGGACAGACAGACAGACAGACAGGCAGCCAGACAGACAGACAGACAGACAGACAGACAGACAGACAGACAGACAGACAGGCAGACAGACAGACAGACAGACAGACAGAGCAGACAGAGCCTGCAGGAGTTCGATATCTCCAAGCGGCGCCTCCCAGGTGGCGGATAGGGGAACGCTCGTCAATGATAAGTTGAAGGGTACCGGGGAAATAAAATACCCGGGGCGGACCAAAAATCATAGGAGTGCCACCAGGCATATCAGGATCCACGCCAGTAACATCCTGATTATGGCATACTGGCTAAGGCTTACGACAACGGACTAGATCGGAATATGGATCGGAAAACGACGATGGGTAGCCCAAAAGGAGTGCCAACCGGCACATCAGGGTTAATACCAGTGAGATCCTGATTATGGTATACTGGTCACGGCAAACGACATCGGACAAGTCTCGGTTTATGGATAGGATTAGGCGTCTATGGGCTGACAGTCGAGCTATTCTGTTTCCTGAGTAAAAAAGAGTGACATCTTCTTGAAATGGCAAGCAGGCTAATGGTTCGACTGCCTCCGTCCCGGTAAACAACCTGGCAGGCCTCCGGTAACGCTCAAAACCTGGCATCTATATCGATGGGTAGTAGGTTCAGATGCACCATTCCTGATTTACGCCGATCCGGCTCTGAACACGGTGTTATAAGGCACCGGAGTCAACCGTGCATGGACCTCACTGTTTACAAAGGTACCCATGGGATCACAAGAGGCGACTATCTGCAACAGGTAGAGATAACGGCCCGGAGGGGGGACCCTTTAACATGGAAACAACAGAAGCAGAAACAAAACAAAAACAAAACAGAAAAAAAGAAACAAAAAAGAAGGCGCAGGCGAGGCGAATGTTTTCGCCAAAAGTGGAAAGTTGCAGCGATCTCCAGTGATGCCACAGGCAGCAGTAGCGAGTACCAGCAGTTTGGCGAAGACTGGTGAGATCCAGGCAGGCCAGAAGGAGCTAGGAGCCGAGAATAGGGTGTCCACACCAAGATCGGAAAATAGTGCTAGTCAAGAGGAGCAACTTGGGAGGTCCAACCTGATGGAGGTACGGAAGCGAGTCAACGAGCTTTATGACTTCGTGAAAGACAAGCACAATGTCCACACGAAGATCAAGCTACTAGTGACGAGCATCAAATCCGCCGTTAAAGCAGCCGAGCGCGAACATGACACGCTCAAAAGTAGAGCTGAATCAGCTGAAAAACGCTGAAAGAGGCAGTAGGGCACGCAGCGGCGCACACAGCGGCTGCGGCACAGCAGACACCAATGAGCCCCGAAATACTCGCACGGAGAAGCGAGTCAGGGACTCGCCAGGAGAGCACAGAAGCCCCGAAGAAGCAGCGCAACGTGCAGGACTGTGCTAGCGTACTGGAGGAAGGCGTCAAGAACGGTGATTGGCAAACCGTGGAAAGCCAGCGGGAGAAGAGGGAAAAGCAGGAGAGACACGTGGAGAAGAAAAAGGAGCAGAAGAAGAAAGAAAAACGTCGGTCTCCTCGGAAGAGGCTCAAGGGGGATGCTTTGATCGTCGAAGTGAGTGATAAGACGACGTACGCAGCGATCTTAAGAAAAGTGAGGGAGGACCCGGAGCTCAAGGACTTGGGTGAAAAAGTGGTGAGGACTAGACGCACCCAGAAGGGGGAGTTGCTGTTCGAGCTGAAGAAGGATCCCATGATCAGGAGCTCGGCCTTCCGGGAACTTATTGCCAACTCCTTAGGTAGTGAAGGAAATGTAAGGGCTTTAACGCAGGAGGCGGTGGTCGAGTGCAGAGACCTGGACGAGATCACTACGGTAGACGAACTGAGGGATGCACTGGCCTCACAATGCGCGCTGAGTGAAGTTCAGATGACCATTCGGTTGAGGAGAGCGTACGGTGGTACACAAATAGCAGCGATAAGACTACCGGTAGAGGCTGCCAACAAAATGGTGGAGGTGGGCAAGGTGAAAGTCGGATGGTCAGTGTGTCCGTTGAGACTCACCCTCGGAATAAAAAACAGATGGAGAGATGCTTTAAATGCATGGCGTTTGGCCACCAAGCGCGAAACTGCAAAGGTCCGGACAGATCCGGTCTATGTAGGAAATGTGGTGAAGAAGGACACGTTGCTAGGGACTGCACGAAGCAACCGAGATGCTTGCTCTGTAAACCGGAAGACGGAAACGACCACGCGACGGGTGGCTTCCAATGCCCTGCATACAAGAAGGCGATGGCGGGCCAGGATTAATGGAGATCACCCAGTTAAATCTCAATCATTGCGACACCGCACAGCAACTGTTGTGGCAGTCGACAACAGAATCAATGTGCGACGTGGCTATTATTGCTGAACCTTATCGGATCCCCTCTGACAACGGCAACTGGGTGGGGACTCATCAGGGATTACGGCTATCCAAGTGATGGGCAGATTCCCTATCCAAGAGGTGGTAGACAGTTCAAGCGAAGGTTTCGTAATCGTCAAAATTAATGGGATCTTTGTGTGCAGCTGTTACGCACCCCCACGGTGGACTCTGGAGCAGTACAACCGAATGCTGGACGCTCTCACAGAGAAGCTGATCGACCGAAGACCGGTAATCATTGGAGGCGACTTCAATGCTTGGGCAGTGGAGTGGGGAAGCAGACTGACTAACCCCAGAGGATACAGTTTGCTGGAAGCGTTGGCGAAGCTGGACATCAGGCTGTGCAACAAAGGTACCGTTAGTACATTTCGCAGAAATGGCAGGGAGTCTATCATCGACGTCACGTTCTGCAGTCCGTCGCTGGTGAGGAGCATGAACTGGAGAGTTTGTGAGGACTATACACATAGTGATCACCAGTCGATCCGGTATAGTGTTGGAACACGAATGCAGACGGTTGTAAGAGAGATAAGGACAAGCGGGCGGAGATGGAAGACGAAGGACTTCGACAAGGATCTTTTGATTGAAGCACTTCGCGCAGACAGTGGCGCTACAAATCTTGATGCAGATGATTTGACAGAAACTCTGGCGAGGGCTTGCGATGCGACGATGCCAAGGAGATTGAGCCAAAGAACAACCGGCGGTTAAATTACTGGTGGAACGAAACTCTTGCTAGCCTTCGTGCTGCTTGTCTCAGAGCTAGAAGACGCTTTCAGAGAACAAGGTCTGAAACGGTCAGAGAGGAGCGTAAGATAATCTTCCGTGAAGCTAGAGCGGCCTTCAAACGGGAGATTAAAATCAGCCAATCCAACTGCTTCAAGGAGTTGTGCCGGGAAGCTGACGATGACCCTTGGGGCACCGCTTATCGGGTCGTAACAGCGAAGATCAGGGGTCCAGTGACGCCAGCGGAAATGTGCCCGGATAAGCTGAAGATCATCGTGGAGGGTCTTTTCCCGCAGCATGATTCGACGACGTGGCCGCCTACACCATATGAAGATGAAGACCGAGTAACCATTGCAGGTTTGCAAGTCTCCAACGACGAGCTGTCATTAGTGGCGAAAGGTCTGAAGCTGAAGAAAGCTCCGGGTCCGGATGGCATTCCAAACGTGGCTCTAAAAACTGCGATACTGGCGTTTCCAGATTTGTTCAGGATGGTGCTGCAGAAATGCCTAGCAGATGGTTACTTTCCGGATAAGTGGAAGATCCAGAAATTGGTGCTGCTGCCGAAACCAGGGAAACCACCGGGGAATCCAGCATCGTATAGGCCCATATGCCTGTTGGATACACTGGGGAAGCTTCTGGAAAGGATTATACTTAATCGACTGACGCAGTTCACGGAGGGCGAGACCGGCTTATCTGAAAAGCAGTTTGGATTCCGAAAAGGGAGATCAACGGTGGATGCAATCAGGACGGTCATTGAAGTTGTAGAGAGAGCGTCCAAGAAGAAGAGGTGCGGCAATCGGTTCTGCGCGGTAGTAACGATCGACGTCAAAAACGCTTTTAACAGTGCCAGCTGGGAGGCCATCGCCACAGCGCTGCATGGTATGCGAGTCTCCCACTACTTGTGTAAAATCCTTAAGAGTTACTTCCAAAACCGGATTCTGGTCTACGAAACGAACTCGGGGCAGAAGTCGATTAGGGTTACGGCGGGCGTTCCGCAAGGCTCCATACTCGGCCCAACGTTGTGGAACATAATGTACAACGGAGTCCTAAAACTGAAGCTGCCCAAGGGCGTAAAGATCTTCGGGTTCGCGGATGATGTCGTCCTCACGATAACCGGAGAGTCGCTGGAAGAAGTAGAAATGCTGGTGGCGGAGTCGACCGACGCAGTTGAAAACTGGATGAATGCAGTCAAGTTGCAGCTCGCTCACCACAAAACGGAAGTGATGCTGGTTAGCAACTGCCGAAAGATCCAGTGGATGCAGATTACCGTAGGAGGGCACGTCATACCGTCCGTGCGGGCTTTAAGACATCTAGGAGTGATGATCGACGACCGGTTGAATTTCAACACCCATGTAGACTATTCCTGCGAAAAAGCGGCTAAAATGGTCAGTGCGCTTGCAAGGATCATGCCGAACATCGGTGGTCCGAAAGGCAGCAGTAGGCGACTTCTGGCTGCCGTATCATCCTCGATACTGCGGTACGGCGTTCCAGCATGGGGAGCCGCGCTCAAAACGAAACGTAACCGCAGGAAGTTGAACAGCGTGTTTCGTCTGATGGCAATTAGAGTCGCGAGTGCGTACAGAACCATCTCGTCGGAGGCAGTTTGCGTTATCGCCGGGATGATTCCAATCTGCGTAACCCTAGCAGAGGATATCGAATGCTATCAACGGAGAGGAACCAGTAATGTGAGGAAGACGGCGAGGCTAGACTCCATGGTCAAATGGCAGCAGGAGTGGGACAACGCGGAGAATGGAAGGTGGACCCACCGGCTCATCCCCAATGTGTCGACGTGGGTGAACAGGGAGCATGGAGAGGTGAACTTTACCTCACACTAGTTCCTGTCCGGGCACGGATGTTTTCGCCAATACCTGCACCGGTGTGGTCATGCGTCGTCACCTTTCTGCCCGGCGTGTGCCAACGTAGAGGAGACTCCAGAGCACGTGGTGTTCGACTGTCCGAGGTTTGCGGAATTGCGAAGGGGAATGCCTGCCCCAAGGCCGGATAATATCGCAGAGCGAATGTGCAACGAGGAAGACACGTGGAACGCGGTAAGCAGAGTTGTGACGCAAATACTGTCGGAGCTACAGCGTAAATGGAGGTGGGACCAACAAACAAGCGCGGGTTCTGAGGAGTATCCAGCGCAGTGAGCAGTGTTCGGCTTCGGGTCGTCGTGGCGCCGGTGAACCGGAAGTCTTCTGCCAACCGAAATCGTCGGGCCGACCTCGGCATCTCGAACAGCCAGCCTGCTGAAGAAAGAAGAAAGAAGAAGAAAGAGCTTCGGGTATGTAGGGCACCGCCAGTGTGGACGTCATCTACCACCGGAACTGTCGGACCACCTCTACAACCTGAAGACGAAGTCGGCGCAATGCGCGTTAGCGTCCCCTGCGATAACCGCCGGTAGTCGGGGCACCATCAGTGCGGAAGTTTCCTTCACCGGAACTGGTGGACCACCCTCGACGCCGGGGGAAGCAGGAGGATTCGAGAGATGGATACAACGTAGCAGCGGAACAGTGGATCATCCAGCCAGTCGGCGAACTAGCCTTAGCTAGGGTCGAAATTTCAGAAGAAGTGCATGAGCACAGCCCCCCTGAAGTAGTCGCAGCATTGTGGTCCCGGGGGATCAAGGCAAGGAGGATAAGGGATCCGACTTTCCGGGAGGCACATTTTTAGCAGGTCGGGCAGGAGCCCAACCCTGTTCGCCTGAACATTGTAGTGGTGTCTCAGGTGTCTGTCACACAGATTTTTGATGGCCTTTCAACCCTTGTAAAAAAAAAAAAAAAAACAGACAGACAGACAGACAGACAGACAGACAGACAGACAGACAGACAGACAGACAGACAGACAGACACTTCCGCTCGCAACTATTTGTCCTGGCCGATGGCCGATGCTATACTGTATCGCCAGAAAGTCACTATGGTCACCACACTTCACATACTCTCCAGTTCAAATTTGTCATCATTTGCATCCATGACCGTCCTTGCGAAATGTATCTTAAGTCTGATATACGTTGATTACTGCCCACCTGCTGTCGCCTCTTTATATACTGGGCATCTTAACCCCCCCCTCCTCGTCACCGTCTTCCTTTTTGCAGCAAGCATGCATTTCGGTGGCTTTGTGCCTAGGCATCTGCTTCTTCTTCTCTCTTGATGTGTCTCACTTGCAGTTGGTTTTCCTTTTTTTGTCTTTCTGGTTGTCAACAATGCGTCATTCACCTTTCTTCTCGTCGTTTTTGAGCTTTTTCAGTTCTTCTCCTCATCTCCTGGTGTGTTCTTTTTGCCATTTCTCCGAGAGTGGATTCTGGGGTTCCTTTGTGGCTGCAGCGCATCAACCGTTGCCTTTTGGCTGTCCTCAAGAACCTTTTCGGCTGTCTCTGCTCTCATCCTTAGTGCGTCCTGTTCGCTTTCGGCTGCAATCACGGCTCATTTGACACGCGTCACCATCTCTTTGATTTCGTTGTGGACGTTGTGTCTGTCCTTTACATAATCATAGAGTTCTTCGGTCCGGTTTCTGACTACCTCCATAATGTTTTTTTTCTTCCAAATACTGCCCCCTTGAACTGTGCTACTGCTGCGTTTCGGAACATCTGGGTCAGAAGCCCCTGGGACTTGCTCCTGCTGGTACACGCATTGGCCTCGGAATTCGATATTGTTGACTTCTGTAGCTTTCCGCTTGCGAACACTATCGCTCCGATGTCTGGTGTTTTTTATGGAGAAAGTAAAATACTACGAAGCTCAACAAGGAGGAGGAGGAGAGCATTCCCGTAACAGTGAAAAAGTGAGGAACAGACTTCCCCTCGTACTTCGCCAGTTGAAGGAAACGGGTGTGGTACGTTTGGAATATGGACATTTGGCATATGGATCCATGGCCGAATGGACGTTTGGCTGAATGGATGTTTGGCCGAATGGACGTGTATACGAATGGAGGTTTGGCCGAAAATTGTTTATCCGCATATACGTATTGCTTAGAAAAGGAAATAAGCATCCACAAGAATATTCTGAAACGCATTGTGTCGAAAAAAGGGATATAAGTAACCAAAAATATTCTCGAACGCGTAGTAGGAAATGAAATATTTTAGACTTATTATACTAAGAGCTTATCAATGTGGGTGCGCATTACCAGTAATAAGCATTCTGATTAAGTTTCGACTATACTGCTTCGTTGAAAACTGAAATGTTTGTGTTCAAAAAGACAAAAATTGGTATTCCGCCATTTGGCCAAATACTTGAGAAGTATGAATATGTTTAAAAAAATCTCAGACTCCTGATTTTAGGTGGACTGGACGGAATGGGTCATTAACACAAAAGACAGCATTTTTAGGAGCTTTTTAATTTTTGTATAAAGACCATTGTTTTACAAGTAAAGAATTACTCAAAAACAAAAAAAGGACATTGTCAAAATTTCACCAATGAACTTACCAATGAAAATTTAGCAAATAATTTTGTCAAAACTTTCTATAGTTCCGTATAATGGGTTTTCTGGCTTTTTCAAGCCATTTTCCTGCACTGTTGAAAATTTTTGAAGAAATTTCATTTAAGGTTATATTTTTTTCCAAATTCTTGAGAAAATGTCCTTCTTGTTTGGAAAAAAAGTTCTACGATGAATGGTTCTTGAGTTATGAATATTTGAATATCAGGCAACCCAGGTTTTTTTCAATATATTCATGAACAAAGTTTCGTAACAATTTGAGACCATTCGGCTCATACCTGTACGATAATTAAAATAACATCCTCCTATTTGGTGATGCCTGGTTACTCACGTCCATTCCGAGGTTACTTTCACTTACAACAAGCCCCGCACACTTACAACAAGCACAGTACAAACATCAAATGGATATAGGTACTGCGCATACAGTTCCATCCTTTTCGTATGGAACAGCCCGAATACAATTAGTACTTCGCGCACAATAAAAATCACATGTAAAAAAACATTTCTGAGAAAAAAATAACTTGAAAAATCACAATCATTGTGCAACGAAAAAAAAACCTTCACAGCTCCTCATCTGTACACCATGCAAAGCGCATGCGCGTTAGCTTCGTTTTTTGCTTTTGAGCAGCAAATGGCCGTTTTCTACATTGCACTGGTTTTCATTTTTCTCTCTCCACACACTGCCAACAAACAAATTCCCCCGCTATGAGGCGACTCTATATTGACTCCTATTGACTTCTGACAGCTTATAATCATCAAGTCATTCACGACAAAGCGGAAAATACTTTAATTTATTCATTTATTTTCGCGTGGCACAATACTAACAGCACTAACAAACACAACTAAGCTGCTGTTAACTCTTCGGGAGCGAAGCACAAAAAACAAACTAAATGGGGAAAAACTACCGACCATTACAATTTTTTGGAAGGAATCGATTAAATTCACTACATCTTACACAAAACACGTGGAGATTTTATGATTTCACTGTTGAATTACGGTTGAATTACGAATATATTTTTGATTTTATTTACCGCGAAAAGGATGCGGCAAAAACAAAATACGTAAGTTTCCAAGCACGGCTTGCTGCGATCGCATGTTCTTTGAATTAACCATTTCAGGCCTAACATTTTCCAAGCGTTATTATGCAAGCAATTTGGTGAGTTGTGATTCAATTGGTGTTCAACAACGGAGAAATGATTTAAAAATTAGTATATATATTTTGAGATGTGCTAGGTCGTCCAAACTGTCCTGGAGTTCAGAACATAATATTATAATTGTTACAGTAGCTCTATCCACTCTACAATGTTATGTTATATATTTATACATATTCAATGAATGCCCTGGTAGACCAACAGACATTATTTGATAATCATAGGTTATAAAGCTAATGTTACGACTGTAGATCCTAACTTTTGCTCTCAATGGCAGTTTTAGTGACCTAGAGCATCCCAAAATATCTCATTTTTTCTGTTTACCCTCCAGAAGACTCACTTAAATTGATCAAAAACATATTGTCATTTTGTTTAGTCTAGAAAGCTACAGTTTCTGTAGATTTTCAGTTTTGAATTTCAGGATAGCTGGATAACCTAGTAGATTATCTCATAATGTCTGTTGTTTTCAAGATATTCAATAAATATGTTTCAATACACAGCGTAGCTTTGCATATCCCAGAAAGATTTTATTGCAACTGTAGGTCCTTAAGCCCTGTAGATTGCTGTCACAACTGTTAAGCACATGTTCTGAACGCCAGGACAGTTTGGATGAATCAGTGGATTAAAAGTTATACAATATTGACTGTTGACCATCCAAAAGATTCAACGAATATGCTTGAATACATATAGTCACCTTATATAGCCCAAAAGCTACTGTTACATCTGTAGATCTTATATTTCAAACTAAAGAACAGTTTGGATGAACTAGAGTACAGCCCAGATTGTCGCATAATGTCTGTTGAGCTTCTACACTATTTAATGAATATTGTTAAAAACATATTGTTCCTTTGCATACTCCTAAAACCTACCTGTTCTGAAGTCAAGAACAGTTTGGATGACCCTGATTATCCCAGTTTATCTCGTAATGTTTGTTTACGTCCTAAAAATATAAACTAAACATGCTTCAATACGTAGTGTTACTTTGTATAGCCCAAAAAGCTTTAGTTACTACTGTAGATCTTATGTTCTGAACTCAAAGACAGTTTTGATTACCTAGAACATCACAAAATTATCAAATAATGATTGTTGATTGTCTTCCAGGAGATTCAATATATATTTATGTTTGAATACATCATAATCATAATCTTTATATAGCCCTAAAAGCTACTGTTACAACTGAATATCTGAGGTTCTGAACTCAAGTGCTTTTGTTTAACCTATAACATACCAAAAGATACAACAATATGTAAAGTTTCTCACCAAAAATTAATAATACGTATGCATATGTATCATATTCTTAAACAAAGCATTATACTATTAATAAGGCATTTATTTTTTCTTCCTGAACCTCTTCATATTCAGGATGTGCTAGGTCCTCAATAAGGCCTATACTCAAATGCTTTTTTTTTTTTTTTATATTACTCTTTTATACTATTCTGTCTGTGGTTTTATACAGTCATTTTCGTTTTGGGGTAATATATAGCCCTTAGGCCTGAAGTGGTTAATACGGTAGATGTACCAATTATGGCTATAGGTTCCTATAGTGGTGTGTTCCAAATATGGCCTATGGGCTGATATGAAATACGGAGTTGGGTCAAACATTGTTTTGTAACTATTGAAAATTAAATTTGTCTGAGTGCGCATCCTATCAAAACGTAAGGATACTTGTCTTTGAATAAATTCAAGAATAGATCGATTTGCTACAGTCATTTATTAACATTGTTTCATGATTTAAGTCACTAAGGTCGCACCTTATGCCCCACCTTACTTATGATTGTACCTAACAACAATAACTAATAGGTCCGAGTTACAATGGGAAGTGGCTGCGCGGTGCGGCAGTTTTGACAGTTAATCCATATATTTTATGTCAAAAACTGCCGCACCACGCCGCTGCGCTCCCTATTGCTAGCTCGGCCTAATGCAAAATTGGTAGAATTTGGTAGTATTTAGAACACTATGTTCAGAACAGGCGACACGCTGATGACCAGCTATAAACTTCAAATGCCATCAAAGAAGTGTAAGTAGCAGTTATGACATCACGATCGCGTTTTTCTCCAACATCAAAGCATTGCACAGTGGTCCAGAATGCGAGTTTAGCTAGAAAGAAACATTTTCAGCCTAAGTTTGAAGCTTAGAACAACATTGTCTTGCACAAAGTTGTTTCTAATAACAAGGCGCTTCTTTTGGAGTGAATGAAAACTAAGGTGGTCCTTATTCTCGGGAAATAGAAAATCTAACTTTTTTATTTGGAGAAATAAAGGCGTATATCATTCGGAAAAGTTGTAGGGTAAATAATTTCAAGCAACCTGATCGTATATTTTTTACGGTACCTTTGATATGACCGAGTTAGAGCAATTTTTCTTACGTAGCTTAGGTGTCCCTATAGAAACCAGTTATTTTGCTATAACTTTTTATTTCTAATTTTTCAGCAAAGTTGTCTTGCCATTGATTCTTGAACAACTAAAGTTACAACTTTTGATGTGCTGAAATTGTCTCTATCGTATGTCAAACAAAAGTTATTATGGTTTTTGAAAACAAAATAGGCCTTTTTTAAATGCTGATTTTTCTAGTTTCTCTAACTCACAGGCTTTCACGGTTGCTACCATGTTGCGAACGGCTAGCGCTAAGTCGACAAGTGTACCCAAACGATCCGCTTTGGGTGTGGGAAGGGCGTTTACCTTCTGCATCAGTGAATGAACGATGGTTTCCGGACGGCCGAAGAGCATTCTCAAAGTAGAGAGAACCTTCTCCAGATTGGTTGGATGCAACAGCTGACATTTTACCGTTTCCAATGCCTTCCCTCTTAGACACTTCTGTAAGCGGGCGATATGCTCCTCGGGTGAAAATCCACACAGGTCTCGTTGTATTCTCATAAGTGGCAAAAACAGCGGCCATTTCTCCAGGAAAGTCGTGAGATTCGTACGGGTAGTATTCTTGAGTAGTATGACGCGGATGACCAACATAAGAAGCAAACGTGGAAGCGTTTGGACGCTGATATTGGCCGTTGGTTAGCTCGAGGTGGATCAATGGCTGAAAAACCAGATATTGTTGACCAAAGGTGGAATTTCAACAGGAACGCAGCAGTTGTTGTTCTCTCAGACGCGAATGAACATTGGCGGGTTATGACTTTGGTACATAGTAGGAGGAGCGAGCGGTGGAATATTGCGGCGATTTCCGTTCACAGGAGACGAATGGAATGCAGGAGGGTCACTTACGTCGTTCCTTACTGGGTTACTTTTGTTTCCGTTGCTCTGATCCACAGGATTGGGATTCCCGGTTGACTCGAGCAGAAGCTGGAACCTACGTAGCAGAAACTTGCGCTCGATCGCTTCTTCTTCGTCCAACAATTGGATCCGGAGCTCAGCGGGATGTTTGTTCAGTAGATCGGATCGATAATAGGCTGGCTGGGCGCTGGCGGAACACCCAGTTGTACAATCGGTGTTTGCGAAGCGCGTGGACGTGGGGCTGGTGGTTGCGGATCTGGTGCTCGTAGTGTTCGCGGACGCTGAGTACGTGGTTGTGGATTTGTCAATGGACTACGTGGGCGCGATTGGTGTTCGCGGTGTACGCAGACGTGGGACTAATTGCATTTAATTGATGGCTGCGGGAGTAAGTTATGGCTCACCCAGTAGTTACTGGATGTGGGGATTGTGGAGCAGTGAAACTTAAGCAATGATGCATTCCTGGCAGCTGCACTCATGGCTTGGCAATATCCTCACCTACTCCGAAGCAGTCGAAGTGAAACCACCGCTCACAGTCGTCGCAGCTGACCAGCTAGTTGCTGTTTGGCAGTTGGCAGAGCGGGCAGGTCTGCTGCATGCTGTCATCCGGGATCGGATCCACCGTTCGGTTCATCAGCGGTATGTTTGATGTTTCGAGAAATGAAAATCTTATGAATTCTCAACTCTTTGCATACAGACGTATCATTTTTGCAAACAAACAGAAGCAAGATTCAAACGTTAAATTCTGAAATCCTCTGCATATCCATGCAAACTAGGGCCACACTAACACAAGGACAAATATTCTTTTCCCTAACATGATAGTTATGCTAGTTTCCGTGAGGGTGCTGAGAGTTTTGAGAAATTTACGTTTTAATCTTACTCTATGTTTACACAAATCAGATACGTCTGTTTGAGAGGTACTCGAGAATTGTTAACAATTTCTACAATCAATTTTGTAATCGACTCTCCTTATGTTTAACTTCCGTTCATGAGTTTCCTGGATGTTATCCCGAAAAAAGGCATTAATATACCGTTCAGGAACCTTCTCTGTTGTCTCGCAGTATCTATAAACCATACCTTTTTATTTTTTAGGTCTAACTCCAATATCTAAGGGATTTCTCAGGTTTAGGTAAAGCAACATAGTAGGCACTCTTCTTAACAGTAGTTCACTCAATTTCTGATTCTTAATTTCTTAATTTTTAAGTTCAATTAAACTTCTCACCTTTCTTCTCTGATTCTGGCTGATTTACGCTTTCTGCCGTTGATCGGCCGCTTGACATATTTGTGAACTTTTCCTAGAGCAGGCAACTCACCTCCTACGACAGATGTTGGTGAAGCGCAGATGAATTTAATAATTAGTGTCTCAATACTGTATATGAGAATTTCGCCATGCTTAAATGACATTATTACAACTATATCTGCACAATATTCAAAATGAAGCTGCTCCCTTGTATATATGCAACAGTGATCAGACAAAACCCGCAGTTCCATTTTTTAACCAAACGAGTAAAGAGATAATTAGTTTTAATAATTGCCAGGCCTGTGTTTTATGCCATGGGGATATGAAGCGCCGTGTCATGCGTTTGTTTACCAATATTTCGTGAAAGTACGAGCAATGTATGTAAACGTTTAGCCATTACCGTTTACATTCATTTATAACTCTTCACCGAAAACTTGCAATCAACAGCTGTCATTATGTGCGTAATACACTATAGATCATTGCACGATGGCGTCACCAATGCAGTTTTGATGAATCAGGGAGCTTATTTACGTGGACTAGGAATATTTTCAAGATCGGTTTGAGCCTTGTGCCTAAATTTATTACGATTGAAGTAAAATTGAAGAAAAATACATTGACCAGTGCTTATTCTTAACATGATTTCTTGGATCTAATCGTACCGAATCCAAAAAAGCTGAAGAAAATTTATTTGGAGCAGTTCAAATTTGAACACTTTAGCAAACAAGCCCTGAACTGTCAAAAAGTGAGTACACAATATCCGTGCAATGATCTATTGAGTAATCCATACTTTTCACTCCACTGCTAAATCTCATTCGATACC